>APFE030670183.1:16644-92148 GCA_000404065.3 Pinus taeda | reverse complement strand
TTTTTGAAGGCCGTACTACCTGGCACAAAAATTGAGGTCAAAGGGTTGACCGTTTTGCTGCTGCGTTGATTTTTAGCTTGCTGCCCCTGCGTTGACTTTTCAGGACAGCGTTGACTTTTGTAGAATTGACTTGGGTTGACTCATCTACTGGTTGGAGGGTTGTTGTGACACATGCTGGGCTGGTTGACCAAAGGAGACTTTGCTGGTTGAAGCATCCTGTTGACCGCCGAAACGAACACACACATTTTTCCTGTTTCTGATTTGTCTTCTGTAAGATCTGCTTATATGTTCTATCTGCATTTTACTTAACTACTTGTATGATTGCTGTGAGAAAAGTGAAATTGCTCTTAGCATAGAACATCAAGAGCAGGGGACATTCACTGAGGTGATAGTGGGTCCTTGTCCCATTGTTGTCATTTGGTCTAGTAGTTGTCCCTTAGGTACCCTTCCTAGGACCCTTGCTAGATTGTGTGCCAATAGAGCTCAGGCAAGGTAGTGCATTGCTCTTTGAGGGTTCTCATCCTGTTCATATCATCCATCAACGTGGCCCTGGGAAAGCTCCATCAAGCTGTAACTGCAACTGAACACTTGGGGTCTTCCGCTGTGCTCGGTGAGAGAAGAAAGGCCTATGAAAATGCAAATGAACCATGCATTTCCAAAGGGGAAACAAAATTCTTGTTGCTTTTCTTCTGAAAATTTGTATACTTGGTCCATAAGTTCACTGAGAGGAAGGAGCTCCTCCCCTCTATGAAATATGGGAACGTTGTTTCTGAGCTACATATAGTATAAAGAACACTGGTTCTTACAGGTTCTCTTTATGTTCAATCGACAAAAAATCCATATTGCCCAATTTGACCTCACTGTAACTATTGATGTTGCTTACTTTGCCCGAGTGCAGATATTATCTGAGAAAGGGCAGCAAATCCACTCTCAGTAGAGAAGGGTAATCATTAACAGATAGCCAGCGCAATGCACATTCAACAGGATGTTTTTGAATTGGAATCAACTTGTTAAATCTTTTCAATAATATAAAGAGAGAATTCTATCATAATAGGTTTGGTTTTGAGATGTCAAGAGCTGTATGTTTAGAGCATTTCCATACTATTACTTACCATGGAGCAAATACATTGTGATGGAACATTTAGCACTCTAATAGGAAATCTCTAGTAAAGCTGTTTTCACTTTCAAACACTTTGTGAATCTTTTGCATTTGCAAACATGATAGATCCCTTTTCGAAGTTCACACGTTTTGTTTAATGTTGTTATCTGAATATCATGAATTATGGAAGAATTTGTACTTTTAAGTAGAAACACTAGAGGAACGAACATATCTAGACGATCAGCATTCTAATTCTTGGAAAAAATTGTAACAAACAAAATGCCAAATATCATTGGAGACTCGCATCTGTGTATTGGACACTAATTTTTGTGACAACAAAACCTCTGATGGTAAAGTATGCATGTCAAGAAATTTAAAGTTAAAACCAGCTGTATTTTACTCTTTAGTTTCGTTTATTTTTAATCCCATTTCCCCTCCCAGGTGGGTTCTTGTCATTCAATTCTTCTATTCCTGAGAAGCTATTGACAGGAGGGGAACATTCAGTTGAAACACATTTCCATCTCGTTAACTATCAGGTATGGAATGTTTCATGTAAGTTTACTTCTGTTGAAATTAATTTTTCCAGGATGCTTATTGTTGGAAAATTTCGCCTTTTTTAATTGAGTCTTTCACTAAAATTGGAATTCAGCATACATCATTAAGGTCTACACATAACCTTAAATCCAAGGAGACACTGATCAAGAGTCAGTGTTTCAACTGAATCAAAATTATTGAAACTGTGCCAGGTGATCTAAAAAAACATATACCATTATTGAAAATTAGTTGTGCCAGGTGATCTACAAAAGTATTGAATGCTCTGTTCCTTTTTTCCTCATGGATTCCGAGGAGTTGGAAGAGATATTGGCAACTCATAAAGTGTAGGTAGTTGATACCATGACAGACCTTGAAGTGAGTGGCCAATAGACAAACGAGGAGCCCTATTGTAACTATGTTGGATGACATGAAGATACACACCCTATTGTTTACTGCACTAATGATGAATCTGAAGGGCATGCACAAGAGCAAGGTTGCCAGAAGATGGGAGTGAGAACACTGGGAGTGCCATTTCCTAAAAGAAAACCCTGGGATTGGAGCATCACGGCAACATTTTTTATATAATAATATTTTTTATATATTATAGTGCATTTATATTAAAAAATGCAGAATGTCAAATTAGCTGTGGAAAATATGAAAATATACATATGTGTTACTTTATAGATAAGATAATTCTATTAATGTCATCTAACAAATGGGATTGCTAAGTACAAAAGTATGAATACACTATTTGAGTGCAACAATCACTCATATAAAAACCAAAGACAAATCTAATTTAAGATGTAAACTCTCTAGACTAGGGAAGAAGGAAGTGCTACTGGGAGAGCTAGATATATACAAGAAGCACTAAAGGTCTAAAAGATAAATTCAAAAAATTCCTTGGGGGGAAATGCCTTAAAAGAGGGCAGAGGGGTAGTGCTTCTTTTATCTATCATTTGAAGAAGGGGGGGAGGGGGGAGATCTTGCTGCATTATTATGAAGTTAGAAATGACATCCATGGTAGATTAATAATTCATCATTCAAGCATAAACCATCTATTAGTTGAAAACATACAAATTTTTAAACCACAATAAGAAGTAAACCCATTATTTATGGAATGGAACAAGGTATATACCAACTGACAACGTGGTCAAAGAGTTATGTTTACAAAAGGGGCCACCTGTATAGGTTCTGAAATGATATTAACGAAAGTATGAAGATTGAAAAGTTGAACACACAAAATATAAAAAAGGGTCTTTTTCTTCAAGTTTGTGGGAGCACGGGGGAACATAGGAGGGAGTGTTGAGAAAGTGGAAGGGAGTGCCTAGAAAGCGTGGTTTTACGTTTGAGGAGCATCCAAGGGAGTATTGTGCTCCTGATACTAGCAAGGAGCATGCAAAAGGACCCCAAGAATGCTTTTGATTTTCAGGAGTGCTCTTCCACTTGGAGCATGGTTTTGGATTGGTAGTGCTAGGAGGACGCTCTTGGTAACATTGTACGAGAGTCCTATTAACAATGTTATATACATAAAATAAAGATAGTAAATAGATAAATACAAAATAAATATCAATAAACAATTAATAAAGATAAATACACAAGTTAGAAGGCAAGCCGCAAAATGCAAAATTTGGGCTATATTTATATTCAGGGCCCCATTCTTAGTAAATTGTTATTCGCTTTTTATATCCTGTGATGAACCAATCTTGTTCAGAACGCAAATATCCATAATATTTGGGATAATATAAAGAAATCCATCTGGAATAAAATAAATATTAAATAAATTGTATGAAGGAAAATAGATGATTACAGACAAGGGTGCCTTTTCACTAAGGGACATGCCCTTTTTCATTATGATGTCTTTTCGTTGTCTATAATTTTTTTATATATATTTATGTTTAATATATTTACTTCCCATTTAGGAATGTGTTGTTCTCAAATAATATTCATGAAAAGGCTTTATGTCTTTGTTTCGGCTTGTAATGTTTTCATATGATTCTCTGTTCTTGATGTTGCCATGGCTGATGAGACGAGATAATATGAACAAATTGTTGAGTAGAATTGTTCAACTGTAAAAGGATTTGACTATTCTATTTTGATCCTTTGTTGAATATAGCATTTATAAGGTTCCTAAGATAAATTGTTATTATGAGACTCAATTGCACTGGCATCAATATTCTTCAAAACATAGGTTAGTTATTCTCTTTTTAAGTGATGTTGAACTGACTTGTTAATTCACCTGCTTTTGTGATTAAGATGTCAATGCATATCTACCATATTGATTTATCCCTTTCACCTAGATCTAAGCCTCCTTACCAATAGGCCTTTCTGTTGAAGAATCTAGGGCAATTAGGTGTAGTGTGATACTTCTTGACTTGATAACAATTTGTGAGGCACTCTTACAATTATCTTAGCTTGATCTTCTTCTTATTATTAGTGTGTGTGTTTCATCAAACTGCTACCAAAAACATAAAGACAAGAACACAAATGTTGGCTCTCTGCCAGGGCCAAAACCTCTCTTCTCTTGAGAGGAAAACCCTTTGGTAGGTTTTCTCTTATTGAAGCTTCTTTCTTGATCAATGCAAAACCCTAGACCCTTGACTAGAATGTCCTCCAGGCACAAGTCAAGTCCTTCCTCTTTTCTGCAATTGATTCCCTGGCACTTAGACTTAAGTGTTTCCAAACACCCTACCCGCCTTTCATTTCATGCCTGCTACCAACCCACCCTTTCTATTTTCCACCCATATTTGATCAATTCTGAAATAGCGTAATTACATATATAAATAATTACCAACAGCTAAGCCTTATCACCTTTTGCATATTACTTATGAGCATTATATAAAGTGGATTATATCGTTAGTAACGAATCATCTCAAATCTGAAAGTGATTTACCACGAAAGGTCCCGGAGGGGCTTGCGCTTTTGAGGGCAAGGAAGCAAATGTTCTTTTCATAGCGTAATGACGTATGGGGAGGAAAGAATACAATACTGGATAGGGAAGGAAGCCTGTATTTGTTTAATCGGAGGGATGCCCGAGTAACCCAACTAAACTAGATTGATGCTCGGACCGTGGGTGCCACGAGATAGAGGAAGTTAGGTTGAGTTCCAAATAGGAAGCTAGTTCCATCCGATGGGAGATGCTAACCGAGGGAGTAGAATAGAAAACGACTCTCCAGCCTTCACCCCCGGAGTGGAATACAGATGTCCTTGAGCGTGGTGGATGTTATAAGGAAAGGAGTGAAACCGGAAGGAATTCAACACCGGGTAGGGGCTTGCTTGACGCTAGGAAAGCAAGGACCCGTTAGGGGGCTCACTATTCATATGGTGAGGGTGAGCCTGCTGACTCTCGACAACGCCTTTTAGTTACTTATTTGAGAGCCCCCTCACTTCGTCCTCCCTCTTTGTTTCTAGTCTAGATATAGACCTTCCTTGAGTGAGCCTTCTTCTATCCTTTGCTCATGTAGACTTCTTCTTTGACCAAATGAGATCCTTCTTGAGATATGGGTGTATGACTGTACTGCTGCCCTAGTTTTCCCACGCGTGGAGGGTGACCTTAGTGAATTAGGGTCCTTTCACCTTCGCTAGAGAGAGACTTCTTCGCTTGTCTTGGGAGGCCTTGTAGGCCTAATATCTAGCCCAAACACCAACGAATCTTGCACTGAAATGTTACTGCTGTTATATCATTAATCTGCCCTCCTTCTCTTCGCACGTGTGACTATTTCTAGCCCTAGAAACAGTCACCTACCTTTGCTGAGTTTCCTCCTTCCTTTGCTGCACTTTTGGATACCCTTTAGACTCGCTTCACCTTCCTTTTTCTCGGCTTATCTCTTCGCTGATTTCAGAGGTAAGTTATTGCGTTATAGTGGAGTGGACAGCCTCTATATCTATAGGACTGTCCCTCCCTTTAGGCCGACTTGAGGACTGTTTGGAGGCCGACTTGCTGTCTTACTTTGGATGGCTTTTTTGGTGGTGTCACATGCTTGAAGGAGCCTCTTTGATGGTGTCTTTTCATAGGAGGGGACTTGACTTTGCTTGGAGGTATTCCCTTGAACCTTAATACATGGTGTAACATGCCCTTAAGGCCTTCAATATTTCTTTTTGACTATTTTTCTCACCTATAACACTTAACATGTGCTAGACCTATTTCAATGAGCAAGAAACTCATTGACATATATTATAAAAATAATATTTCTTTTCTTGAATAAGTACAAATATCAAAAGTACATTTATGAAGACCGAACCTAGTTACATTTCCTTCAACACTCCCTCTTAACTAGGGAGGTATTCATACAACATTACAAGGTGTTGGGCTGTTATCAATCTTTGAAGAATTCACATAAGAGAAACTGGATTTGCAATCCATCTGTTATAGCATCATATCAATCAACATTGTCATAGTGCAAGGTCTTGACTAACAACTCCATCTCTTCATGAGATCACGAGCTACAATGCTGGCGTGACCAATGATTTATAGACACTTTCATCATTGTCTCTCAAGGTACATACCCATCCAGGTCTTCTCTGAGTATGAACTTCTAGGAATATTCTTAACTTGGGTTCCTAGCCCTCAAAGAATATCGGTCCTCTTGCCTACTCTTGTCTTGGATGCCCTACACATCCTCAAAGAGTATCAGATGCCAAATGATGACCTAATCATCCCATTCTTTCTTCCCATGTGAAGACAAGAATGTTGCGTCTATCTTGTGTCTACATTTCCATTCATGGCCTTTATCTAGACTTACGACAGTTAGTCCAGGTCTAGTGCATGACCCATGAAATGGAAAAACACAATTGTCACTCCTTTGTAATCAGGGGTGATCCAAAACTCCCTGTTGATCAGGGACCTGTCAGAGCTCCCTTTTAACTAGGGACTCTTTCATTCATCGACAACTTCTTCTTTGTAGGTCCTTTAGCTGCTTGATCTCCTTCTTTTCTTTGATGTCATGAAGTCTTTGTTCGAACTTCTTCTTAGGTAGGGCACCATCCATCGATCACTTTCCTTCCTGGTTTGTCATGTCATTGCTTCCTTCGTGGAAAGTAGATTTCTTGTCATACATCAGGTTTTCTTGTCATCTGGCTACTCCTTTGTCATCTGTCCATGCTTCAGAATACTCTTCTCATGGATGCTTCGTCATACTTGCTTGTTTACGTGCTTCAACCTAGTAGCCCATCATGACTTCATCTTGATATTCCTTCGCTTTTGTTGGATGGTTTCTTCATCACAACATCTTTTGTAGAGTAGAATCAATTATTTGTACCTTTTATATCTCCAAGGCCTTCATAGGTGTCAAGGGTCCTTCCTTTCTTTGTCAGAGTTGTCCTGCCTTCTTTCGGGAGATATCTTCAAAGTATCTTGTCAGATAGTGATTCTTGGTGATTGTGGTGTTCTTCACATGCTTGATCTCTTTCTTCATTTTCTTCTCTTTGGATAAATCGGTCAACCACCTTATGCTCCTTGTGAGAGCACTTTTTCATTGCTTGCTTCCTGGACTAGTCAACATTTCTTCTTGCTTCTTAGTCAGCAATTTAATACTCCTTATGTGAGCATATCCTTTTATTGACCTTTATTGCATTGTAGTACACGCCTTCGAGCATGTCATTGGTGAAAGAGATTCTTTCCTACTTAATCATGTTATAGAACTATTCCCATGACTCAATAATATACAAATGATAATAGGACGAAAATTTGATGCATACATACCTCATTTTGATTCTCTTTTGATCATCTTAGCTTCATTTGGTTGTCCTTGGTGTGACCCTTCTTGCTTCATCTTAGCTTGCTTGCATATCATCCTTTCCGTTGAATCCCATGAATGGGATTCCCAATGGGACATCTGCTTTGGTTTTGAAGATTCCATCCTAGGATCTTAAAGAACCTTGCCTTGCAAATGTTTCATTTCTTTTGATGATGGAGGTCTTCTAAGATTCTTAATCATGATCAATCTTCTTTCATCATGGATGAGATCTTATACTAGGTATGCTCCTTCTACATGAATATATCTACCATGCTCCTATATTCTAGAAGATATTTCTAACCATGCATTTTTATTCTCATTATAAATGCTACTTCTTCATGAGTATCTAGAACTCTATGTACTTCATGCTTCTAGGTTCTAGAAGTGTTTCTAGTCATGCAATTTTTATTTTATTCCTACATGCTCCTATCCTACTCAAAACCTTGAAATAAGGCTTGAAGTAAAGAGTTTTACTGAGTCATAGTAGAGATCCAGGGGATCTTCCTTCTTTTGCTTCCTTTCTTCTTCTTTCACTTCTTGAGTCATGTGAGCTTCTTCCCTCTTTCTTATGTTGTTGTTGTCCTTCTTAAGCTTAGGACAATTCCTTTTGTAGTATCCATGTTCTTGGCATCCATAGCATTGGATTTTGGACATGTCTTTGATGTTTGTTCTTCGTGGACCAAATTTGCCAAATTTTCCCCTTCTCTTAGCCATGGTAGCAAATCCTTGCTCCTTTGATCCCACATCTTCCTTTGCTTTAATTCTGGTTTCCTCTGTCTTGCATAGAGACCACATTTCACTGAGTGTGGTTGCTTCCTTCTTGGCATATATGCTTGACGTGACCAATCCTCAGGTAGAGCATTTTGTACTACAATTGTCATTTCTCTGTCAGACATGACTTTCCCAAGCTCTTGAAGTTGATCCTACATGCTTCTATCCTACTCAAAACCTTGAAAGAAGACTTGAAGTAAAGAGTTTTATTAAGTCATAGTAGAGATCTGGAGGATCTTCCTTCTTTTGCTTCCTTTCTTCTTCTTTCACCTCTTGAGTCGTGAGCTTCTTCCCTCTTTCTTATGTTGTTGTTGTCTTTCTTAAGCTTAGGACAATTCCTTTTGTAGTGTCCATATTCTTGGCATCCATAGCATTGGATTTTGGGCATGTCTTTGATGTTTGTTCTTCGTGGACCAAATTTGCCAAATTTTCCCTTTCTCTTAGCCATGGTAGCAAATCCTTGCTCCTTTGATGCTACATCTTCCTTTGCTTTAAGTCTGGTTTCCTCTATCTTGCATAGAGACCACATTTCACTGAGTGTGGTTGCTTCCTTCTTGGCATATATGTTTGATGTGACCAATCCTTAGGTATAGCATTTGGTACTACATTTGTCATTTCTCTGTCAGACATGACTTCCCCAAGCTCTTGAAGTTGATCCCTCATCTCAAAGATCTTCATGAAGTAGGGAGCTATTCCTTCCTTTGATATCTTCATCTTGTGCAATTCATTTCTTAGAGATATCACTTCTCTGGCCGTGGATACCGAGAATAGCTCTACTAGCTTATCATAAATTTCTTTTGATGTTTTAAATTTGGAGACATAAGGAATGAGAGAGTCTTTGATTGATTCTATTAGAATCCTTTGAGCTCGTCTCATCCTTATTATACTTGGCTAAGGCCTGAGTTTGTTCCTTAGAAGGGATAGTGATATTCCCTTTGACATGTTCTAAGAGTTCATTCTCCTTGAGAATTAAATTAGTCCTCTTCTTCCATGCAAGAAAGTTATTGGTACCTACTGATTTGTAGCTGTGCTGCTGTCCTTGCAAAAAGACATTAATGTATATTCAAAAGAGGACATATACTTATTTGATAGATTTTTGAGATGTAGTGGATTTGCTTTCTCCTTAAAGACTTGATGGCTTGCCTTCCTTGGATCTTGATGTTCTTCAAGTTGCCTTCTCCAAGTGGACTTGCTTGATGAAGAAATTTGCTTGGTAACTTGTAGATGATGTAGGTCCCTCTTTGATCTGCTCTTCTTCTTGCTATCTAGTCTTCCTTAATGAATGATAGATGGTAGGCCTTCTTTTCCTTGAGTAGATTTGGCTTGATGCTTCAACCTTGTAGATGCTTTTCCTTGATGAGTGTTCTTGAGTTGCCCTTTCCTTGATGTGTCACCTTACCTTTGATACCATGTTGAAGTATCTAAGGCAATTAGGTGTAGTGTGATTCTTCTTGACTTGATAACAATTTGTGAGGCACTTTTACAATTATCTTAGCTTGATCTTCTTCTTATTATTAGTGTTTGTGTTTCATCAAACTGCTACCTCTGTCATAGGGTTCGCTGAACCTAAAGGTTGAGGTCCGAAATTCGACGAATTTCAAAAAAAAATTTAAGGTTCGTTTACGTTCGAGAAGGTTCGGTTCCTGCTGCGTGCATTATTATTATAACGACATTCATATTGTTATTACCCTAAGGTTTAGGTTCGAGAAGGTTCGGTTCCTGCCACTGTGTCCTAACTTGGACAATATTCCATATAATCGTCCCAATCTCCCAATGAGCGTGTGAGCGATTTCTGAATCATGGTTCAAATTTTCTTTCTAAAGCATTGACATTATTATAATTTTACAAGTATTATAATATATTGCAGTATCGAAATCTGCGTACATACATTATAATGTGTTCAAAGCATTATATTTTTACGCGTCAACATTATTATAATTCTGAACTGTAGTATTGAACTCAACATACATGTATTACAGGCAATACAATATGTTAACACATTACAATGTATTGAACTCAGCTTATATGAGGCATTACAATGGGCTAATGTGTATTTTATTATTATTTTTATAATAATAAAGCAAGTGAAACTAATTTAAAATTAATTTTTTCGAATTATTTTAATATATTTTAATTATTTTCATTAGGGGAATTGGATTGTTTTTTTAATCTTTATAAAATAATATATTTATATTTAGGAAATAAATTTATGATATTAGTATTATATAAATATATATTAATTATATGATATAAAAGATTTTGTTTTTTATTATTATTATATATTTAAACTTTATACATGAACGAACCTAATGGCGAACCTCATTCGAATCTCATCGAAAAATTCGAACTCGAATCAAACTTAATTGTAATCGAATTCGAATTCGAACCCGAACCATGTGACATTGATTGCTACCAAAAACATAAAGACAAGAACACAAATGTTGGCTCTCTGCCAGGGCCAAAACCTCTCTTCTCTTGAGAGGAAAACCCTTCGGTAAGTTTTCTCTTATTGAAGCTTCTTTCTTGATCAATGCCAAACCCTAGACCCTTGACTAGAATGTTTGCCAAGCACAAGTCAAGTCCTTCCTCTTTTCTGCACTTGATTCTCCGACACATAGACTTCCTCCTTCTGACACTTTGCTGCCTAGCACTTCATCCTCCCTCTTTGTTTCTAGTCTAGAGATAGAACTTCCTTGAGTGAGCCTTCTTCTATCCTTTACTCAAGTAGACTTTTTCTTTGACCAAACGAGATCCTTCTTGAGATATGGGTGTATGACTGTACTGTTGTTCTGCTGCCCTAATTTTCCCATGTGTGGAGGGTACCCTTAGTGAAATAGGGTCCTTTCACCTTCTCTTGTCTTGGGAGGCCTTGTAGGCCTAATATCTAGCCCAAACACCAACGAATCTTGCACTAAAATGTTACTGCCGCTATATCGCAATTTGCCCTCCTCTTCGCACATGTGACTGTTTCTAGCCCTAGAAACAGTCACCTACCTTTGCTAAGTTTACTCCTTCCTTCACTGCACTCTGGAGACCCTTTAGACTCGCTTCACCTTCCTTTTTCTCAGCTTATCTCTTCGTTAATTTCAGAGGTAAGTTAGTGCGTTATAGTGGAGTGGACAACCTCTATCTATAGAGGACTGCCCCTCCCTTTAGGCCGACTAGAGGGCTGACTAGAAGGCTAATTAGAAGGTCGAATTGAGGACTGTTTGGAGGCCGACTTACTATCTTACTTTGGATGTCTTCTTTGGTAGTATCACATGCTTGAAGGAGCCTCTTTGATGGTGCCTTTGCATAGGAGGGGACTTGACTTTGCTTGTAGGTATTCACTTGACTCTTAATACATGGTGTAACATGCCCTTAAGGCCTTCAATATTTTTTTTTGACTATTTGACTCACTTATAACACTTAACATGTGCTAGACCTATTTCAATGAGAAAGAAGCTCATTGATATATATTATAAAAATAATATTTCTTTTCTTGAATAAGTACAAATATCAAAAGTACATTTATGAAGACTGAACCTAGTTACATTTGAGCCTTTCTCTTGCGTCTAAAGCAAGCAAGCCATTATTTGAGCCTCTCCTTTGAATGGGCTTTGGAAATCACATTGTACATGTTGGCATTATGATGCATGTGTTGTATTTGATGACAACCCACTTGTAGCAGAACAACTCACTTGTATATGGTAACTAGATGAATCTACAGAAGAGATATCAGATTTGACAGAATGCATGGCAGTTGTGTTCACAAATGTGACAAAATGTAGGAAAGTACATTGGCAATTCTCTCAGATGACAGTTGACAGTGCAGCAGGTTAACAACAAAGAATTACAGATCAGAGTACAGAGAATGAAGAAAGAGAGGTATACGTAGGTTCACCTTGACCAAGCTGCGTATACAAGGAGGTTCACTAAACACAAGTAGCGTATATGTACACACACACTTTCACAGAAGGAAAAACGCGTATATCTTGGAAAACTAAGTTATTGGTCCGAGGTATTTGGTCCAAGGTATTTTGATCAAAGGTATTTGGTCTGAGGTATTGACCCTAGGTATTTGGTCCAAGGGATTGGTCCTAAGTGGTTTTGGTCCATGGTATTGAGAAAGGCCTAAAACTATATAAGGAGGAGAAAATCATTAGGCCAAGTGTGCAAGGATTGAATATTTGATGGAGTGTGAGATCTAGTATGCAGGGTATCGGCTTATGATGCTTTGTTTGATCTAAACCAAGGATGAACCTTAGCGGTTGATGAGGGATAAGATTTAATGATGGATTGGGATCTTAAGGCTTGAAATGAATTATCATTATATTGTTTGATCATGTATAGTCTAGATCTGAGTACTGACGCATGTTTTATTCTATAAATGTTATGATCTGGGTATGAATGAAGTCTGGAATAGCTGCAAAATTATGAATTAATATTTACAAACATATACGCTGGTTGGCTTTGATAAAAGAGCGTATACACGCTAGTTCAACACATCTAAGTAGCGTATACATTATGTAATATGATATTTGAAGTTATAGTTGGATTTGGTTGTTGTTGCAGAATTCTGGGTTCTACTCTGTGTTCTGGTGACTATAGTTTGATGACAGTATATTGAATGTTCAGATTGATTGATTGTCATTTGCTTTAGTGACGATGGGCTTTTAGTGATTGAGAGATTTATGATCGAGTTTCTATGATTGGTTATTGCAGAGGTATTTGATGGTTGTAGTGCAGTGGTGATTGATTTTGAGCTTCAATGTTGATAATGGGTCCAGTATGAAAATTGGATGAAACGAGACCTTCATGTGTATTGTTGTGTACCAGGAGCATCCAGTTTGAAAATTTATGAAACATGGTCCCTGGAGGAAGAGAGAAGGTTGTAACCTTCTGTAGGTCGGCGCCTATGTACTAGTAAACATATCAACTAGCACAAGAGCTAGGGGGTTGTAGCTCCCTTCCAGTAGAAGCTGGAGAACGAGAGAAGGTAGTAACCTTTTGCAGGTAGAAGCCTGCGTACTAGTATGAGTCTGCACCAGTACAATGTTGTAAACAGATTTTCTTATTATTAAAAGAAGACAGAGACGAAAACAGCAGGTGGTTTTGACCCACATTGGGTTTCCACCTTAAATCTTGTTGTTCATGTGTGTTGCTTATGTGTGATGGTTCACTATGTTATTAACTGCATATGGTTACTTTTTAATGTTTAATAAAGAACTGATGCATAGATTAAAGATTAACATATGATGAATTAACTGAATCATTAGTTTGTTGGATATAAGCTTGTTTCCTTAAGCACAGTTGCATGTACACGCGGGTTACCCACATGGAAGTAGCGTATACAAATTTGAGTATGAAAAGAAAAATATTATTGACTTGACTAATATTGATTCACCCCCCCGTATTATTTCCAACAATTGGTATCAAAGCAAGTCCTTTGGTAGAAGTTTAATCGCTTGAAGGAGATCCGTAGAACAATGGGAAAGAAGCTAAAGAAGAAAGTGCCTCAGAAGAAGAAGACATCTCAAAGGAACTATGACAGTGGGAGAGTCGATTGGGGATTATGTGGAAGCAACTCTTCAAGTTTAGAATCACATAAGAATGAAGATGAACAAACAAAATAACTATCATGTATGAATTCTGTGTGGATTTTCATACACTAAACAAAATCACGGTAAAGAGTCATTATCCACTCCCAAGAATTGATGATTTTCTTGATCTATTGAGGTATGAAAAGTATTTCACTAAGTTAGATTTACGAAGTGGTTATCATCAAGTTAGAATAGTTGAAGAGGACATTTGAAAAACTACATTTAAATTAAACAATGATTGTTTGAGTGGCTTGTTATGCCTTCCGGTCTTACAAATGCTCCAACTACTTACATGAGAGATATGAATGATGTATTTACACCATTTCTAGATGAATTTGTCACTGTGTACTTAGATAATATACTTATATTCAAAAAATCTAGAGATGAACATGTCATGCATGTAAACAAAATATTTGAAGTCTTGAGAAAAAAATAATTGTTTTTAAAGATGTCAAAGTGTGAATTTGGCAAGACTTCTTTAGTGTATTTGGGACACGTTGTTGGAGGAGGTGAGCTGAAGATAGACCCCTCTAAAGTTGAGGTCATTCTAAATTGGCCCAAGCCCAATACAGTTACAGAACTAAGAAGCTTTGTAGGGGCAACACAATATTGGAGAAATTTTATTGCTAATTTCTCTTCAATTGCAGCTCCAATACATGCATTGACCAATGTCAAGAAAGTCTTCCATTGAGGAGATGTACAGCAGAAATCATTGGATGCTTTGAAGTAAAATATCATTTCAGCATCGATATTGTCTCTTTCGGATCTTAGACAGCCATTTGAGATCCAAACGGATGCTAGTGATTACACCATGGGAGCAGTTCTTATGCAGCATGGTAAGCCCATTTCATTTCATTCTGAAATTTTTAATGGATCTATAATTATCTATCCCACTTATGACAAAGAACTTTATGGATTGGTACAAAGTGTTAAGAAATGGAAACACTACTTTATGGGAAAAGAGACCATTATCCTTACCGACCATCAACCATTGCAGTATTTACAGTCACAGTCAAAGTTACAGCAGTCACGACATTTTAGATGGATGGGTTCTCTACAAAAATTTCATTTGGCTATCAGGTATAGAAAGGGAATCTACAATAAGGTAGTTGATATGATTTCAAGGCCTGTTGTAAATTCATCTGTTATACTCAAGAGTAATTATGTTTGGCATGAAAGTTACATTGAACAATATTCATATGATAGTGACTTTCAAGATGTGTATGCAAGCTTGAGTCCAAGAAACTAAATTGAAGAGTTGGATTATCATGTACATAATAGTTTTTTGTATCATTTGGGAAAGTTATGTATTCCACAGAGAGGAAGAAACAGTATCATAAGGGAGGCACGCACTTCATTGATTGTTGGACACTTTGGTGTAGGCAAGATAGTAGCGAATCTCCAAAGGTATTGTTCTTGGCCACGCATGTTTGATAATGTTTCTCGTTTCATAAGAGGATGTTCTTTGTATGCAACAAGTAAGCCTAGCAATAGGAAACTTGAATTGTACACTTCACTTTTGGTACCTTCATGACCATGGGAGAGTATCTCAATGGATTTTGTAGGAGGTCTTTGTGGTGAAGTAAAATTATAAGTGCGGACACGAACAAATTCCTCTAGACCAATAATGGGTCTAGCCACAACAGATACATTCTATGGAAGATTTCCTTAGGTTAGAATCAATGAAGAGGGCCTACCTCTTGGTCTCTTATCATGCTTGATGATGTCTTGGCTTGCTCGCTTCAAGTTCCTGAAAAAAGTGAACAACAACAACACGCAAACATAATAATAGACAAATTGCAATTCAACCCACTCAATGAGTCAAGAAACATTAAGCTATGAATATGTAATATTACAAAACATGTAGGAAATCAATTTATAGTTGCATATATTAATATCAAAGAGAGATTACACCATTCGTCTTGACGCTGCAGTCTTCCTCTGACAAGACCAGGTTCCCACACACTTTTGCTAGCATTCCATGATGGCTTCAAACAAAAATAGTTTAAAGGCTCTTCCCTTTAGGCTTCAATCCAAACCAAACACACTTCTCCCTCACACAAGTAGATGGCTACAGCTAGTAATAGCTTGCTTGTCTACTCCAAAATAGTATACTCACACTTAGCCAAAAACTATCAATTGTGACTATAACATTCACACTAGTTTGTGCTTGGGAAGAAGGGAGGTTTATATAGGAAAAATGGATGGGAGATGGATCCTCTTCTCATGGGAGAAAGACTTATCCCTTGAGGTAGTTCCATCATTACAGGGGAAAGGAGCCTAAACTTTCATCCTCAACCCCATCCAGCCAAACCATTTACCAGACTTCTGTTACGAAGCTTCTAGAGCTGGAAGCTTCAGCTCTAATTTAAAAACTTTCCATAACAAGACCGGCGCGACTAAAAAACAGCTCAGTCACTCTGGTCAGCGCAAGGAGTAGTGCTAATCTTTGCACATCAACATAGGGGAGACAAAGGCCATTAGCGCCAGTCTTGTAAACTGGGCAAAACAGAAGTTTTAGGGGAAATGGTGCAAAAGGGAAATAATTTGCTCATGAAGAGGGACATGATGGGAGTTTCTTCATGAAGGAAAAGCATGCAAGGTTCACTGTATAGGTCCTCCAGGATCAAGGTACAGGGAGTATAGGGATAGTGACAAAATTTTGTGTAACAGATGCCCCCTAAAGCATGAAGGCTGAGATGGAGTGAGGGATGAAATGTTTTATAAATTATTGCAGGGAACCGGTCTGCCGACGGAAAACCTACAAGCAAGTACAGATACATGTACATAAATTGAGATCTTTGCCAAATGATACATGAATCATGGCATGGACGCAGCCATCTGGAGAATGATCATGTAAATGGATCCAAGTATGGGCGCAGCCATCTGTCAAAGAGGAACGCAATGAAACCAAGGTATGGTCGCAGCCATCCAATAATGAGAAGGATCACATATGATAACTCGTGGCCTGGTCGTAGCCAGCCATATGAAAGAGACATGTATATCATCATCACCATGTCACGCCACTTCGCAACCTAGATTTTTGTGATCTAAGTCCAGGGTCTTGCGCTCCAACACAACCCGATAAAAGTACAGATCCTAGCATGCGAATAGATGGGTTGACATCGACCATACTAAAAAGTCGCTTGATTACCAGTCAACGAGTAAACTGTTATCAAGCGCGAGAGAAACCACCAATAATGACAATGGTCCTCAAGGTACTATCAGCACAAATCACAGAATGTGAATATAGGAATTGAAGTCGAACACCCATGAAATCACTCGATCGAAAGCCAATGATTTGAACTTGTCGTCGAGTGCGAAGAACTTTCCATTAGGGAATGCAAGCTCTAAGGTACTAGAAAGGAATTTCTCGGTCAACTTCCCGGATAATGAGTTGAAGTTGACAGAAATCGACCGTGTCGAAGGAGGGCCATAATGAATCCCACATCATCGACATGAGATGAGAGGATGTAAAATGATTTTGGATGATGTTAGACCCTTATACTACTAGTGTAACCCCTTATTGTTATTAGTACAACCCACTTATTATATTGATGTACCCACGTAGTGCCCATATTATTACTATTGTGCCCCATAGAAGCCCACTATTGTTATTATCGTGCCCTTACATTATTCTTGTTATGTCGGCTCTAATTATGTTATGACCCCTTAGACTCCTATATATAGAAAGGAGGTCTTTTCATTTGTATCATCCAAGAATTGTTAATTTATGTAATGTAACGGAGGTTGCCCCCTTGAAGAGGCTGAATTCTAAGGCGTTGATCTATCTTTTCTATCTTTTCTATCTTTTTGTGAGCTGGTTTCATAACATTTTGTATCAGAGCTTTGGATTCTAGGGTTTCGCTGCTCCAAACAGGTCATTATGGAATGTTCACTATAAATTTTTTTCTGCGATGTTTCAGAAGTTAAAAAAAAAACCCATTTGAGAAGACATCACGCTAAATATTGAGTCCGAATTTCAGATCTTTTTCCGCTATATTTGCGGAGATATGATCTGAGGAAGTACGTCTTTTTGCAGACTCCTGAATTACGTTCCAAACAGGTGACCTGGGGAAAGTCGTTATAACCTTTTCTCTGAGCATTGGATTGAAATTTCATAAGAAGGTGTAGAGAGAGGATGGACTATAGTTTCCTTTATATATTTTTTAGAGCTAAAGGTCGAAACACTGACTCGTGGCACGTCGTACAAGTTCGCTCTACTGAACTAGTCTATAATCATGTCACTATGGGAGATTTCGCATAACTCTTCCTGGGAGAATCCAATTTGGATCAGACTAGTGGAATTGGAAAGAGGACATAGAGAGCTACCACAGGTCGCAATTTTAGAGCTTAAAGATCTAAAAGTACAGAATTATAGTCGTTTCAGGAACGAGCTCCTAAAATCAAGAAAAAGCAAGATGAGGAAGTTTGATGGCAAGGATCTGGTAAATTGGATACTTCATATGGAGCAATATTTTGATCTACATGGTGTACCACTATTAAAAAAGGTATGTATTGCATCTTCATATTTAGAACCAAATCATTTTTTATGGTATGAAGGGCTTTTTTCTCGTAAACAACTTGTTATGTGGTCAATTTTCATGGAGGAAATGATAGCACATTATGAGGATACAAAGAGCACACACCTTCTTTAGTGTAACACCCACAACAATTGGAAAAAGTAAAAGGGCTTTGTGACATAGTGGAAAGCAAAATTATGGAAACCAGGAAGCATACCCCTCACAACTATAATGATGGAAGTGTTGTTTCTCCTAGCCTTCCACAACCTACAAGGGTTACACCTCAACAATTGGAAGAAAAAAGAGAAAAAGGGCTTTGTTACAATTGTGATAGCAAATTTACTAAAGGTCATAAGTGTGCTGAGAAGGAATTATTTTACATAGGATATGAAGAGGAGGAAGAAAAGGATCAAGAAACATCAAAAGGAGAGGACATATGTAAGGACCCCACCCCAGAGAAAGAAGAAATGAATCATACCATATCTTGTAAAGCATTGGCAAGAATTACCACTAATCAAACTCTCAAGATAGAAGGACATATCAAGAAGAAAAAGGTGCAAGAAGTAAAAGATCACATAGAGAAAGAAGAAATGAATCCAACCATATCTTTTAATTCATTGGTCGAAATTACCACTCCTCAAACTATCAAGATAGAAGGACATATCAAGAAGAAAAATGTTCAAGAAGTCAAAGATCACATCAAGCATCAAGAAATGAATTCGACCATATCTTGTAAAGGATTGGAAGAAATTACCACTCCTCAAACTCTAGAGATAGAAGGACATATCAAGAAGAAAAAGGTTCAAGCAATGAAAGATCACATCGAGCATCAATAACAAGTTCTCCAACTTTTAAAGGATAATGCCACTTCGGTGCAAAAGCAAATGAAACAACAGGTAGATCAACATTGTAGTGAAAAATGTTTTGATGTAGGTGATTGGGTATTTTTATTGATACATCTCAAGAAAGCTATTTATGAGAAGGAAATGTCGGCAATACTACATGCACTTAAAAAATGGCGACCTTACCGAAAGCGAAGACTCTTCAAGGATGAGGATGTGGAAGCATTGTTTTGTGCTATTTCTATTATCCGACTAGATTGGATAAACGAAGCAAGGGATGAATGGAAGAAGGACAAAGAAGTATGGCCACTTATTCAAAAGTTGCAAAAGATCCCAATTCAAACAATATTGCCAGAAATGAAGAGGAAGGAAAATCATATTGGAACCTGGAAGCAGTCATAGAACAGAATCTTGAGCTACGAAATCGATCAATTTCAGAGTATCTCATCAAGTGGAAGAACTTACCCGCTGAAGATTCCACATGGGAGGACAAAAATTTTATATAGAAGCATCAAGAAATACTCAAGCATTGAGGACAATGCTTTTTGAAGGAGAGGGGCATGTTAGACCCTTATACTACTAGTGTAACCCCTTATTGTTATTAGTACAACCCACTTATTATATTGATGTACCCACGTAGTGCCCATATTATTACTATTGTTCCCCATATAAGCCCACTATTGTTATTATTGTGCCCTTACATTATTATTGTTATGTCGACTCTGATTATGTTATGACCCCTTAGACTCCTATATATATAAAGGAGGTATTTTCATTTGTATCATCCAAGAATTGTTAATTTATGTAATGTAACAGAGGTTTCCCCCTCGAAGAGGCTAAATTCTAAGGCATTGATCTATATTTTCTATCTTTTTGTGAGTTGGTTTCATAACAGATGATACAGAGAATCAGAGGTAAGTGTAACTGTAGAGGGACAACTCTTGAACATATCGGTGACACAACTGGAAGTTTGGCAGCTTTTGGAACCACGGGATCAGTGGTCATGACGACGTGGCAGAGATCAGATGGAAGGCAAAAATGAACGGCCCAAACCCAAGAAGGTCGACAATACAAAGGAGGATGTTCCAACCCGACACGAAGAAAAGAGTGTCATGTTCAAGAATGAGCTTCTAACACCACTGATAGATTTCCAAATTTTCCCTCACCATTTCTAGCGAGTACCCCAATTATTTTTTAATCGCAAGCTTGAAGGGGATAGCATATGCTTACACTATTCATCCTTTGGATGAATCTGGCCTAATAAGTTTAAGGAGCCATAGGAAGGAGAAGCTCATGTTCGTCATGGTGACGAATCCGATGTCGTTTAATAGTTTAACGAGTCTAACGAGTCTAACAAAGTTGTAACTCAGTGTCTTTTTCATGTTTAGAGAGTTTGAAAAAGACACGTACAAGAAAACTCCACGTGGTCCCTTTTTGTATATTTGTGTCTCTCAAGCCCGAAAAGGTAGAAAAAAATACTTGAGAGAACCACTTGACCATTTCAGTCAAGGATTACCTTTTTCGTAAATAGTGCATCCCAACCCAAAAAAGGGGTAAATTATACTGGTAGCACGATGTTTCACATCCGTTAACAAGTTTGAAATGAGAAGGGCTCAGCCATCTTTTCATGCTTAAAGGGTTGGAAAAGAATTGAAAGCCAACCCCACATTTTTATTTTCTTTAACGAGTCAAAAAGGGAAAAAATACTCGGCAATATTTTCGTATGACTTTAACAAGTCAAGAAAAGAGTTGAAATGTGACTTGTCGTCATCATCGAACATCCATCACCTGTTGCTGCACAAGTAAGGCAAAGTGTATTATCGAGTCCTTGAGGTAAAATAGGTAAAAAACATTTACAAAACCTGATATTTTCATGAAAAAATGAATAAAAAGGGGAAAAGTAAATATATTTTTACCTTTGCAGTGAAGAATTTTAACCCTCTTTTACCCTAGCTGTTTTGGAGCATATTGCAGGCGATTCGGGAGGTCAATCGACAAGCTGTCAGTTCCAGGTAACAGCCGAAGCCCTGAGCTCCATTTTCATGCCATTCGTTTTTGTTTTTAGCCATTTTTTGGACTTTTAGGGAGGTTTTTTGAGAAAAAATTCCGCCCTCGGTTGGCACAATTTCCGAGCATGGAATCGCGCCAGCTGAGGGTGATTTACACAACCATTCACGCCGATCGACGCAACTATTTTTAAAACAGGCGTGCCGGCACTGTGGATAGGGAAAAATCATTTTTCCTCAAAAACTGACCATTTAAACTTGAATTTTATGTGCCAAGGATGATTATTGACTCAAATTAATGGCTTTTGCAAGAGAGAAATTGTCGAAAATGGTGGATTGGAAGGAAATGGAACATGAAGATGTTGACACCCAGGCAATGAATGATCCAAATTGCCTGGAGGTTTTGAGGGCATGTGGGCTCCTCAAATTCTTCCTTACACCAGGGATGTGGGCCCAGCCTGAGTTTCTTCGATACTTGATAAGACTTTGGGACATTAATCACGAGATTTTTGTCATTGGGGACCAGGAGCTGGAGTTGACAACTTCAGATATCTACTTCATCATTGGACTGTCTCGCAAAGGTGAGCCAGTGAACGTGTATGGGTCACGTCTAGTCGGGCAAGCATATCTTCCTTGCTTGCCAAACACTGCCCTGAGGCCCTGAATCCAAGAGTGGGAAGATAGATATTTCCAGTGTGCGGGATTTGACACTAAGGGTGCTTCTATTAACTATCAACAGAGTGGCGGGGTCCCAAGCGGAACATGAGACTAACAATTCGAAGTTCCTTTATGCTATTGAATGCATAGCTCCTATGATCTTCAATTAGGCAGAGGCCATGAAGATGAACATCAAGCGTCAGTTGTCTAAGGCCAAGGTGGGGAATCTAAAGCAATTTGGCTTCGGATCAATACTTGTGACCTTTTTCCTAGAACGAGTGCCATTGTTCCAGTATCAGTTGATTGAGGTTGATCCTCCTCCGCCACGTGATCTGCGGATGGCCCGCTGGAGTCGTTTGATGCCCAGGATCACTGGGGCCGGCATATGTCATACCGACCTGCATTCTTCTCATGGCTACAATGACAAAAAATCGTCATGGAGGATTGGTCGTACAGCAGCACTGATTTCTGTGGAGACCCAGATATTCCCTTACCAGATGGAGAGGACTTTGATGACGAAGGTAAAAAATCAAATTTTTAATTTTGATATTTTTTAATTGTTTTTAGTATATGCGTGCTTATAAAATTTCTCTTGTTTATGCAAATGTTGGACCAGAGCGGCCAGTCGGGATTTCCACGATAGCCAAGCATGTCCCCCACCCTATTGATGTTGTCGCCCCTTATCAGGAAGGGATCGACAACGAGGAAGAGATCGCCAGGAACCTCGAGGGGTTAACTCATGGTATCCTGGAGTATGCTTGGATAGGAGACATGCCTTGTCGGTACTAGAGGCACACAGTGGGAGTCTTAGATCAGATCTGCCGACTACTGAGTCATGTTGCACGAACTGTCTCGTGCTACCATGACCACCATGCTGAGTAGTTCCTAGGTCGTGCCCTTACATATTTTTTTAGGCCTGCATGCCATGGACAGTCATATTATTTTTTTGGGGTTCTGATGTATCAAACATTCTCACCATATATATGTTGTTTTTTCCTGTCTATTATGGTACAAATGGTTTGTCTTATCTTTTACATGTTTCGTAAATGTCTATCCAACACATAATTAGCTAATGCATCTGTCAATGTATTCATGCGTCTAGCAATATGATGATATGTAATATAGTAAAAATTCCTTTCCAATAGACGGATACAGAGATACATTCGTAATATTTGAGGGTTCCTAATGGAATATTTCCCGTTGAGTTGAAGGACGACAAGCTGTGAATCCAGGTTGACAACCAATTCTCTGATGCCTAGAGCAATGGCTTTTGACAACAATTCGATGACCGCACTATATTTAGTGATGTTGTTGTTGCACAACCCAGTCAAATACCTTGAAGGTCAATCAACTCACCGTTAGGGTCATAGATAGCCCATGTCGCAGATGATAAGTTTCGGATACTATGGAAAGCACCATCAGTGAAACCAACATGAGGAGTCGCAGACATCTGCAAAGCAAGAAAATCATAGTAAAAAGGAAATCTATTTGAAAAATATCACACAAAACCATGTTGTACAAAAATGAATCACACACTAATGTACATAAGTAACCATGCAAGATTACCTAAGCATAGTACTTTTTGAGGTAGGAGTCCATGCTGAGACTCGGGTATTCAATCAACTCATATGAATATCGGAGTTTTATTGTTGCCATGATGAGTAAGCATCAACTCAGCCAAATAATGGAGTATAACTCATATAAGGCTTTGCCCCCATGCCCCCTGGGCGAGGGAGGGTTACGGTTCAGAGGACAATCGGTGAAAACTCGAGGAGGGTGAAAAATCCTGAATCCATGAACAGATAAAAGTGCCCTCAGTTGAAAGATCTTGATCATGTCAAGATAAATTGACATATCAATAGACAGTGGAGAAGAGAACTCTTCGAAACAAGTAGACATGACCACCAGGAAAGGCAGGAACGAGGAGCGATGATGAGTATCGATCCATGGGGGTTCCTCGAGAGACATGATTTCCATGATACCTTCATCAGCAAGGAAGGTCTCAGCTAAGGGATCGGATGATTCCAAAGTGCCAAAGTAGGGGGATTGAGAATACATATCGAGAGAGATCTTTGACATTTAGAAATCAGAGGATGCAGAGTTCAAAGCCGAAACAATTTCCACGTAATTGACTTCAGCGAGACGAAGTGGCATAACCTCGCCCCAATTATCAAAAAAATCTGGTGCAGGTACAATCCAGGGATCAGATTTGACCGAGATCATGTTGACAGAGGCAACATGAGGAGGTGAGAGTGGAAAAATTCTCATTAAGGTAGAATCTTTGAAGAGACCCACCCCGACACTCTTATAGGGAGCACCAGAGTGCTTGACATATGGAACATTGCCATTTGAGGAGGAAGAGGTAAAGAAAGATAGTTGATCGACGGTGACAATCTTCCCTTGATGGGGAAAATGGATAACGTGAAACAAAGAGGAGACCACAACATGCATGGCATGAGTCCAACTTCGGCCAAGTAGAAGATTATAATTGAGATTGGCATCAACGATTTCTACTTCGACTTGCACTGTCTTGCCTTCCAGGGTGATGGAAAGGTTCAGTAAGACACCGAAGGGTCATGAATCGTGCCCGTCGAAAGATTCCAAAGTGTTCGAAGACTGGTTCAATGCAAGGGAACCAATAGCCTTCCAACATGTAGTTGACATGATGTAGGTGGAAGCACCTTCATCAATGACAGTGTGGTGGATAGTCTTCTCATTAGTGATTACTTGAACAACAAAGGAAATCTGATGAGGCAGCCGTGGAACATGGTTCTGTAGATCGAAACATATCAAATTATAATCGGTGGGATCGATGCCCCCGATAGCTAACAACAAATATTTCCTCTACGATGGGAAACTTTGGAGTACCTTGAGAGTCGACATGGCTAACAGAGCCTGAGCCAAATCCTCAACAACATTGCAGTGTTGAGCGGCTTGGGCGTTGGGATTATACGAGGATTTCCGCAGCGCACCTCGAGAGGGTGGTTGCGTAGAAGAATCAGGATTAGGGCGCTCGATTTGCAGAGGGTGAGAACTTGGGGTAGAAGAAGAAGGTACAACTTCTTTTTCTTCCCCAGTTGTCGGAGCTGGAGTTTGATAATCTTTCGATCGAGTAGCCACATTAATGGGCATGCTCATCATGAACACTTGAGATCTAGAGGAAGAAGATCGAGGTTGGTCTACCATTTAGGTCTGTTATGACGAAAATGGCTCTTTAACGACAGCAGGGGTCCCTTTGAGCAGGCGACTAACTTTGGATCATCAAGGACAAACCTTAGTGTAGTGATCCTCCTCGCAAATGAGGCAGGGAAACTTTGCTTTCCGTTGCGAAGATTCGCTAGCAGATTATTTGGGAGGACCTTATTTCAAGGCATTGGGTTTAGCTTTGCCTTTGCCTTTCTTCTTTCCTTTTGAGGATTTATCCACTGCGGTAGACCGGACAGCGTGGACCTCTGAGGTTTTACCAGGGCTAGGTGGATTCTGAGATGAACTATTAGGAGCAGCATTCAAGACTGACTTTTGTTTGGAAGAAGTTTTAGCAGGGGTCTGGGATACTATACCAATAACTCCATCTATGGGAGGAATAGTTGGTGACTTTGATGTTGCGGGATTAGATGATGGCCGCAGAGCATTGGGTAACAACTTGTATAAAGTGCTAGACTAAGAGTAAACTAGATCCAAGTACTGGGAATAAGTGATGGCTTGCTCTTCAGTGACGCATCCACCCATAGCTATATCACGAGCAATTAGGGCTACGAATGATTTGGTAAACCATTCAATGAGCACCTTATCAGCTATCTCGAATTGGATCAGGAGACATCTACGTATCCATTCATGGATATGATCAGGGATGTGCATCGCAATGTCTTTCTTAAGCGATGTGAGCAAATAGGTGCCAATTTCATAGAGAACCGACAAATGAAAATGCATGAGGAAAGCCATGGCTAATGAATTAAAGTCATGGAAAGTACTTTGAGGTAGCTCAATGTACCATTTCACTGTGGCGCCCGTGAGGGTTCGTTGGAAAAGACAAAGACGAATGGAATCATCCACGTACAATTTCGATGAGCACCAGAGCTGATATGTCATCACATGGGCCTGAGGATCTTCTTTAGCTTTTCCATCAAACTTTTGGAAATCACTTGGTATCTTGGACGGCACCTGAGGCCAGTACGACGAATGAAGGATCAGATCATTCGTAAGGCGCGATACATCTGGCAACTCGAGTGTAGCCAAGAAAGGTAATTGAGAGGTTGATAGGCGGGCCCATAGGGAGGAGCCCATCCCCACTGGTAAGGGTTTTGGCCCCACAGTGGGGGATTTTGGCCATATGGCATTTGAGGATGCCCGCATTGTGGATTACCTTGAACATAGGGAGGATTTTGACCTTGAATACCTTGAAACTGTCCAGGCACAGGTTGTTGATAGGCAACGTATCGGTTAAAAGGTTATTGAGCCTGTTGAACTTGGACATATGGATATGGGACCTGTTTTCCTAGAACATATGGCTGATGAGCCTGTTGTCCTTGAACAAGAGGGTTCTGGACCTGCAATACTTGGGCATAAGGTTGGTACGCTTGTTGACCTTGGACGTAGGGGTTTTGTACCTGGTTCCCTTGGCTAGAAGTATTTTGAACCTATTGACCTAGGACAAGAGGATTTTGGGCCTTCTGCTGCAGGACTTGACCTTGACCCGGCCCCTGCAAGGGTTGACCTTGTTGGTATGTATACAAGGGTTGTTGCAGCCCTAGTTGGTTTTGTTGTTGCCAGCGCTGACCTTGCGGTTGCAAAATTTGTCCCTGGGTTTGCAGAGGTTGGCCCTGTGAGAGTATGGGTTGAGAGGTATGCAGAGAATATTGCATATGTTGTTGCACGGCTTGCTGCAACTGTTGCAAGGATTGGCCTTATGGTTGTTGCAGGAGACCTTGCTGCAGGATAAATTTCCCTTGGTGATGCGCAGGGAGCCCTTGTTGCAACAAAGGTTTCCCTTGTGGTAACAAAGGATTCCCTGTTTGTTGTAAAGGTTGTCCTTGTTGTTGCAAGGGTACTTGAATAGTGCCCGGGAAATTACCGAACTAAATCTGGCCGTAGCCAGGCTGGATGTACTACCCAAATTGGAGGGTGTAAGGTTGATTAACCAATCCTTGAGAACCATATGGAATGTAAGGATTTTGATATTGGACCTAAGCCCCGTAGGGCTACTGATACTTAACATTGCTCGATCCAGATGAACCAACAGGATTCTGAACCTATTGGCACTGGACATTGCTTGATCCAGTAGAGTCAACAGGGTTATAAATAGTACCAGAAGAGAGTTGTTTATACCAACCATGTGAGTTTGTGAGCCACTCACATTAGTGACACCTTACACCATAGAGATATTCAGGTTCTTCCCCCTAGGTGGTGGCACGATCTGGTCATTGACTAATGGGACAGAGGAACTGACAGAGACAATCTTTGAAACTATCGGTTGTGACTGACACATAACTGGGATCAATGATACAAAGGTATTCTAAACATTGAGCTGCACCGGGACTGAAGTAACAGCCTGTTGGGAATTTTTTTTCATGACGAACGGACCTGACATAAGCCTGACGCCTAACGCCTATACAGGATTATGCTAGAGTGATAAGACACTAGGTGTGCCTGAAACTAAGTGCCCCAAAGACACATATTTGGGTGGAAAACTGGCGGGAATATCTTCTGAAAAAGGGAAATCCTCGAGAGGGAACTGTAATCGCAATTCTTCCCCCTCAACAGTGTGTGGAGTAGAAACTTCCGACTCATCCAAAGATGTGATTGGAGCATCGCCTTCGAGTTCCATGTTTGAAAACAAACGACGACGAATGGTCGAACATGTATTGGGGGATAGTTTCAAAGGAACACCCGACAGGTCATACGAACTGTAAGGACATTTCGGTGATATCTCAACAATGTTAAATAGAGGGTTTGGAGGATAGATAACTAGTCCAAGCTGACCATCAGTGGTCGGCGAGTTCTCTGGAGTTCGAACGGGATTGTCCAAAGATTCCGGGCTAATATCAGCAGATGACCTTGAATCGAAACTAGGTGGAGGACGATATCACAATGGTTGAACACTCAAAACAATTGTGAGTTCAATATTTTGGTCCTCAAGTGACCCTGATAACTCAGGAAATGGCTCCTCAAACAATCTTTCAAACGAAGGAGAGGAAGAGGAATTGGGTGAACCAGATGGTTCAGCCACGATGACCTTGTCTTAGTCGACAGAACCAAAAACTTCAAGGCTTTAAAAATGTCCTTTTAAGGGAACTCATGATTTGGTCAAAAAGACTAACATGATATTTTGAATCGCGGGCAATCAATTATTAACATGCACAAAAGACTGACGTTCTTTCACTTTTTAAGAGTCGAGAAAGAAACAAAGATGACTCTATCACTTTCTATTAGAAACGAGCTCGAAAGGACAAGTGCTCGAATGATATTTTAAATTTAATGAGTCAAAAATATTAAATGACTGCACTAGATGATCTAGGTAAACAGGATTACCAAGCAATTGTGAACTGCAGAATACCTCCTAGCGAACCAAGAAATACGAGCAGGAAATCTCCCTGAATGTTGTGTTTGGTGTATCATGTTCGCAAGGTGGCCGACTCGGCTTCCTAAGGATAAAAATATTGTAGCCTAGTGGGGTCTCCCATTATATACTCGAAGGTACAGGGAGCACAAATCCATGCTAGCATTGTCTAATCCGAAACTAATGACAGTGGCTAAGTTTAAAGAAGCCGGAACACGTCTCTAGCCTAAACCTTCTAGATATGATCGTTAATGTCAAATGCGCCTTAGGTTAATTGAATTCATTTTAGAGTTGATCTTGAGTTAAGTTTCAGTTTTCAAGTCTTAACAATGCTACTCGAAAAACCTAAAATGCAACTAAATGAGACAAGACCCTTTCAATTCGATGAAATTCCTACACTAGAGAGGGTAGAAACTACTCAATCATATGCAAATAATCAAGTAATTGAAAACGAAATGATCTTTCACTACTTTACTTTTTTCAAAAAAATAATCTAATGAAACATGCATTCAAATTCCTAATTTCCTGAAAAGCACTTATCTATTAGTCCATTGAAAACGAAAAATTCTCTTCCTTTTTCAAATGTTGATGCAATTCTAGTCTTTAAAAGGATGCAAATTTCGTAACACAATGATTCAACAAGCTAGAATTTCATACTTTCCCATGAAACAACAAAACAAACTTCGCATACAAACTTTCAATGAAAAAGTTTTCGAAAAAATGAGCTTTTCAAGCAGATGAAAACATGAAAAGAGAAGTTCATTTAGATCAATGAAACACCAACTTTACCAAACACAAGGCCAACAATGTAATCTATGTCGGAAAGTGATGTTCAAGCTAGTAAACGAATCTTTTTCAAACTTGTGTAAAAAGAAGTCAAAATTGCAAAAGGACCAAAAACCAAATGCAAAGAGTAAACACGCCTACAACCAGACTTAGTAAGTCCACAAGTTATTGAATGGGCGACCAGCTAGATGCCCTAGTGTCACGGGCCACTCAATGACTCAATCAATCAAATAGCAAGATGACAAGCCAACAAGCAAGCAAAACCAAACGAAAAGTAGCCTTCTAATCAAGGAGAAAATAGTCAAAAAGGCTTACGAGGTCAAAAACACAATAGCAAAACACACTAGCCAAGATTGGGTTCAATCCCTAATCTTCACTTACAAGCATCAGCGCGACTGCCTAACTGGAAACAAGCGCCAGAGGCTGGTCAGCATGACTGTCCGTCAACAATTCGCGCTGGTTGGCGCGACTGTCAGCAGATTAAGTGCGTTGGCCAAGGTAACTACGGAAAAATAAATAAATAAATTCAAAACAAGGACGAGATCTGCTACTATGAATTTTAGACTTAGGCCAATAAGTAAGAGAAAAGAAACAGAACCAAAGGGAAAATGTGAAACTAGAAACTTATCACGAAATCATGAAATCCAAAACAAACAAAAAGATGGGATCCCCAATGAAGTTGCCAATTTGTGGTGAAGTAAAATTATAAGTGCAAACACGAACGAATTCCTCTAGCCCGATAATGGGTCTATCCACAATATATACATTCTACGGAAGATTTCCTTAGGTTAGAATCAATCAAGAGGGCCTACCTCTTAGTCACTTATCTTGCTTGATGATGTCCTCGCTTGCTCGCTCCAACAATCTCTCGCTTCCTTCTTCAAGTTCTTGAAACAAGTGAACAACAACAACACGCAAACATAATAATAGAAAAATTGCAATTCAACCTACTCAACGAGTCAAGAAATATTAATTCATAAATATGTAATATTACAAAACATGTAGGAAATCAATCAATAATTACATATATTAATATCAAAGAGAGATTACAACCATTCGTCTTGACGCTGCAGTCTTCCTCTGACAATACCAAGTTCCCGCACACTTCTGCTAGCATTCCATGATGGCTTCAAACAACAATAGTTTAAAGGCTCTTCCCTTTAGGCTTCACTCCAAACCAAACGCACTTCTCCCTCACACAACTAGTAATAGCTTGCTTGTTTACTCCAAAATAGTATACTCACACTCAACCAAAAACTATCAACTATGACTATAGCATACACACTAGTTTGTGCTTGGGAAGAAAGGAGGTTTATATAGGAAAAATGGATGGGAGATGGATCCTTTTCTCATGGGAGAAGGAATTATCTCTTGAGGTAGTTCCATCATTATAGGGGAAAGGATCCCAAACTGTCATCCTCGACCCCATGCACCAAACCATTTACCAAACTTCTGTTACAGAGCTTCTAAAGCTAGAAGCTTCTGCTCTAATTTAAAAAACTTTCCATAACAGAACCAGCGCGATTGAAACACAGCTCAGTCGCTCTGGTCAATACGAGTAGTAATGCTAATCTCTGCACATCGGCGCAGGGGAGACAAAAGCCATTAGCGCCAGTCTTGTAAACTAGGCAAAACAGAAGTTCCAAGGGAAATGGTATAAAAGGGAAATGATCTGCTTATGAAGAGGGACATGATGGGAGTTTCTTCATGAAGGCAAAACATGTGGGGTTCACTGTAGAGGTCTTCCAAGATCAAGGAATGGGGAGTACAGGGATAGTGACAAAATGTTGTGTAAAAGTCTTCCATTGTCAAGGAAAGGTCATGATTACTTATGTGTAGATGTAGATAGGTTCAGCAAAATGTGTATTTTAAAACCATGTAAAAAGAAAATTACAACTGAACAAACAACTCATCTTTTCTTCCAAAACATTTGGGTTCATTTTGGTCTTCCTACGTCTATTGTAAGTGATCGAGATTTTCGATTTGTTGGGAATTTTTGGTCGAATTTGTGGGACATGATGGACACAAAGTTGAAGAAGATTTCACCCTTTCATCTGTAAACAAATGGACAAAACGAGGTGGTCAACAGAAAAATCATTCATCTTCTTAGAGGATATTGCAGAAAACATCCCAAGTTGTGGGATGAACAGTTTCATTACATACAGCATGCATACAACAGGGCAAAGCATTCTTCCACAAACACATCGCCAATTAAAGCATGTTATGGGTACTTTCCAAGATCGCCATTGGACTAAATCTTTGAGAAAGATGTCACTATCGATGGTCACAGTGACATCGATAAGGCAAGGAAGTTCATAGAGAAAATTCACTTGATACATCATACAGTGTAGGAACAACTTGAGAAAAATCAAAGCAGTTATAAGGCAAGGCATGACAAACACTGAGTTGATCACAAATTTCACGTTGGCGACGAAGTTTGGTTATATATTAGCAAATAAATACTTCAAGGGGAACGTAAAAAGCTTAAGCCAATCCGTTATGGTCCTTTTAAAATTATGGAAAAGATTGGTAACAATGCATTTAAGCTTGATTTTCCTCCTTATATGCAAATATACTATGTTGCTAATGTTGAGAATTTGAGATTGTTTGAGCCTCTTTTGATTAACGATCAAGGAGAGCATGTTCAGCTACCATCAACAGATGATTTCTCGCCAGAATATCTTGATAAACTTCAGCAGGATCTCATACTTGACAGAAGAACTAGGACTTCGAAAAGAGGGGATGTCGAATACCTTAGAGTGGGACTTAAGGGAAAAAATCCTTCTAAAGCCAAATGGTTGCAGATTGAGAGGTTGAGGGAGTTGTATCATCACCTATTGAACAATTGATAATATCTTTTGGGGTCCAAAAAGCTTCTAAAGGGGAGGAATGATCAGATGCTTAGTATTTAGCTCAAAAATCAAAGTTCTCAGAATGGCTCGAAACCTGAACAATCGCATCTGTCTCGGAAAAACGATACTAACGCATCTCGTTTCACTAAAAATCGATTTTGTATGAGGAAGTTATTAAGTTTTGTTTGCTTTGCTAAACAGGGGAAATTTGCAAAAGAAAATGCCCAGTCACTGCACAGTCAATAGTCCATACTGCTGACGTGGAAAGTGACTATGCAGGGTCAATTTGGTCAACATTCAATCACAGTTTGACAAGTGGCATATTTTCATTGAATTACAGGTGGTGATGTGGCACAGTTCTATTAGTTGACATTTGGGCCAATGAAAGAATGCCACATGGCAAGCCCGGAGGCCACCATGTGGCACCTCCCAATAGCCTAGGCAGACTCACGGTAGAGAAAAATTTTATTGGAGGCATCAGGGTTTGACCTCACAACCTCCCCTCCACAATCCAAGCCTTCTACCATCTCTGCCATCATATTTATTAACCTCTATGGAGCACAATGCATATATAAACTTTAACGGATTCAAGTTTGGCAGTTAGGGGAGGGCCAATGCACAAGCCAGCCCTCCCCATATGTATGCAAATACATAACCGTAAACAGTTAAGAGTTACGGTCTATCTAACGGCGGCTCCACAAACCCATAACCCCAATGGTTAGGCAGATGCCATGTGAGTAGGCTAAAATAATGGTGGAGGTCAAATAACCCGGCGGATAATACGATGGTAACCACGACATGTGATCCCGCCTAAACCACCAGCAATTTCAGGTTACGGTTATCCTAATCTGCGTTATTAGCACTAATCCTCCCGTTAAACTCGACTTAATATTTAATTCAACTCTGAGTTAAACTGGCGGACTTTTAGCAGACTCCGACAATTTTAGTGCCATCCCCAAATTTAGCAGCCCTAATTGAAGTTTTCCAGATTTGGAGGAGCTTTTCAAGGGAAAATTTGTCTAAGGCATAACTGGAGCAATTTTTTACCAAATTGAGCTCAGGAAAAGGTGTTCCTAGCTAATTTCGACATTCTGAACACATTGGTGTGGGTATCAAGAGCACTAGAGCTTTGTGAACAACATTTTTGCCATATTGAGTTAATATAGAGGCCAAAGCCATGGAAGCTGGACCAAAGAGATGTAGCCCAAGAGGGGTGAACTCCTTCATTAAAACATTGTGTTAAAGTGTATTTTTGATGGTTTGTTGTACTTTGAATGTATGTTGTTCAGTACTTGTTTTTGAAGCTATTTTTTTCATGTCTATCACATAAAACTTGATAAAATTTACCTGTTTCAATCACCAAACAACCTAAGGAAATCTATGCATAGGAAGCAATGAACAAGCACATGTTTATAAATATGTAATTGAAATTAGCATAGTGCAACTAATATTCAATAACAGATCATTCCCTTAAAGGCGTGGGGGGGTTGTAACAGCCCCTAGTTGATTTTCCATATAAAAAAAAATATAAGACCGAAGTCATGGGACACGTATTCCAAGTTGAATGGTGGGAAGAACATCCTGGTGGGTGTCACTTTCGATTTATTTATGGCTAAAGAAATTGACAAAAGCAAAGTAGCAAAAATTGGCAATTTATTTATGAAATAAAGGAAAAAAGGAAAAAAGGGAGACGAAAGGTTACAAATTTGCATGAAAGAGAAATTGAAAGAAAAATGAAGGAAAATGAAAAAATAGAGGCATCAATGATAAAAATGTTTATAAGAATCAGATCACAAATTTTTGTCAGCTTAGTTTTGGAGCTCTCTTCTATTCTCTCATTCTCTCATACTCTTACATATTTAGAGTATTCTTGGAGCACTTTGGCATACATTGGGTTTGGAGAAAGAAGGCAAAGGAAAATAGGAAAACACAAAGGAATAGGTGGATCAACGATTACAGCTAGATTTCTTTGCAAGTATCGAGTTGCATGTATGTTTTCCTTGCTAGTTTTGGCATGCATGTTATATGCATGTGGTTTTGTTGGTTATATGTTGTCATTGGCATAGAGATTTGTCTAGATTGACAATGGTTTTAGCCTTTCTTTGTCATTTCCTGGATAGTTATGGTATTGTGGGATTTTCCACTTGTTTTCTAATTGGTGCTCAGGTTCCATATAGTTGTGAGTTGAGTTACTAGTTCTTGGATCTGTTGGTTGGAACAAATGCTCTTGAAGCCCTAAAACGGCTTGGGTTGAATTACTAATCCTAGAGCCTAAATTGGGATAAATGCTCTAGAGCCGTTGGTGGGTTGAGGTACTAGTCCTTGGAGCCGGATTGGACAAACGCTCTGGAGCCCTGGAAGATTTTCGGTAGAGTTATTAGTCCCTGGAGTCGAGATTGGAAGAAACACTTTGGAGCCCTGGACAACTTGGGTAGAGACCAATCTGGTTGGTGTTAGCGATGTCCGACCATGATGTGGAGTCACTGGTTGAGAGTTGAGGTGGTTTGGCCTCTGGAAGCCCTGATTTGGTTTTTATTTGATTTGTTCCATGTGATCTCACATTCATGTTTGGGATATGGCGTGGGGGTGATTGGCTAAAATAAAGATTTAGCTCAGTCCACTCTATGGTCGGGTGGTACGTGGAGGTCCTTGACTTGGTTGGCATTTTCATATGTTAATATGAGGTATTTTCTATTCTGATCTATGAGCATATGTATTGATTATGTTGGTGATATAATGGTTGAGTTGCCATAGTTTATTTGTTGGTTATATTATGTATATTGTCTATGGTTCTCGATATATTTTGATTAGTTGATGAATAGTTAATGAATGCATGAACTAACAAATGTTATTGATGTTATTATGAGCAGGCATTAGACCTTCTTGGTAATTCTTGGATAAGTTTCAAATATGCATTCATGACCTATAGACTATATGTTCACCATATGTTTGATGAAATTATTGTCATGGTTAGACCTGGTTAGGTCAAGTTTTTTATTAAGTTTTGTATGATTGTGTTTGTGTTGATATCATTGATCATTTTGGAAAGTCTCACTGAATTTTAGGCAGTGATCTGGAGGCTAGCCTAGAATTTAAGTTCAAAATTCGGGACTGCGCCCTCTGAACTAGAAAGTTGGGTTGCAATTGCATGGATGCAGGCTTGTGTGTGCAGTTGGAGGCTCTCAACCGCATGGATGCCTTGTTGTGGGAGCTGTTGAGGGCCCAAGGCAAAGAAAAGGTGTTCAGCTCAAGTTTTGGCCACCTGGGGTGGTTACTCAGCCTATGAGTGACCTATAGCGCCTGTAGGATGTGTTGAGTTATCAATTTGTCTTCTGTGATTGGCTCCACTTCCTTAATGGAACATAGGAGGTTAGGTCATGTCATAGTAGCTCCTCCTCTCATGTTTACCCCGACAAGCCAATAAAACTAGGTAAATGTAGAAAAAACATTTACATTGTATGTTTGCAAACGTGGCAAAGAGAGCACGCGCCCTCATCAATGGTGTCTCTCCCCTAGAGCTTCATCATTTTCATAGAATTATCATTTTAATATAATTGTAGGAATTGTAGATGCACCTGTATGCCCTTGAGAAATTTTGTAAAGCAATGGGAATGCAACTCAATACTAACAAGACCAAAATAATGATTTTCTCAAATAAAAAGAAGCAGAGCCAACATACGTTCTTCTTTGAAGGCAACATTCTTGAAGAAGTAAATGAATACAAGTACTGTGGATTCTCTAGTCACTGATTCAAAAGAATACAAGTACCTCGGGATTGATTTCAATAACAAACTTAATTGGGAGCACTGCAAAAAGAAGAGAATTTTAGGAGGGTGAAAAACATTATATGCTCTTCAAAATAGATGTAAAGAGGCAAAGTTATGGGATCGGAAAACAATGACAGTGTTTTTTGGGCTCCTAGTTTGTCTAGTGATATTATATGGGTGTGAATTGTGGGCTAGCAACATCCCTGTCTCAAAGTGGAAGCAAATTGAGAAAATCCAAAAACGCTTGATCATGAGCAAGTTTAAAATAAAAAAATTTGGTTTCTTATGAGATAATGTTAGTGAAACAGGAACAACTTCCATCAAAGCAATTGCTATGGTGTGTCTCATAAGGTATCTTTAGAGAATTGAGCAAATAGGAAAAGATAGATGGCCTAGAGTTATCATCAATGAAGGAATGAGTGAAAGAAAGAAATCATGGATGAGACAAAACAACAAATGGATGCAAAAATGGAATATTTACCTCAATGCATGTCCCACAAATAACAAAGATTTAAAGAGTAATGTTATGGAGAAGTTTCGTAAGCATATATGGGGAAAAGAGTTGGGTAGAAAAAAGTACTATGTTCAAAAATTCAACCCCGTGTGTGATTTCCAACAAAAAGAGTACATTGGAGCTAGCATTTCATGGAGAACAAAGATTATTATTGTTCAATTAAAAACTAACTCACATCAACTATGGTGCAAAACAGGTTGGTGGAAAAGACCTAAAAAAGCTTGGGAAGAACGTGGGTGAACCTTTTGCACTTCTAGAGTAGTGGAATCGAAAAAACATTTCATTTTGGAATGTAACGCTTTCAGAGACGTAAAAAACAATAACAGCAGTATGTTAACATCAGTTCCTTAATAGTATCTTTTCAGTAAGGAGACTATTAAAAATTATATCAGCTCATCATTAATTCAAATAATTACAAAATACAAAAATAGATACGCCAATAATCCTATAAACTATATCTAGTATAGTGGACATTAAAATTTCATTTATTTATCTTACAACTTGCGAACAAAAATAGAAATAAAGGAAATGCCGCAGGCATTCCGACGCCTTTGCTCAGGTTTGTCGTCTGCCCAGACCCATTCCAGTCGGTCACATATAACTCAGTAGCAACGCGCCACGTATCCTTTTCGTCTGTCGCCACTTATTCCTTTTGGTCTGTCATTTCCCCGATAGCATGACGTGGAAGATATCTCCCACTGAGGAAATCCATGGCGCTGCGAGCTGCTCTTGTCCAGTCTGGAGCGCTTCTGGCAAGAAGCCTGCGAACTCTGCGCCTCTTTTCTTAACCATGAGATCCTAACAATTACCCAACGGAGATCGATTTGTCCCCCCAAAAACTGCCCAGCGAGTTTTTCATATCATACTGTGAATATTTCCCCACTAGCTGTGACCCGTTTTAATAAAAGCATCATTGTTGACTTTTGGATCTTGCTGTCGTAGTTGCCTACCTCTGACCTGTATGTAGAAGAGAGCTACATATATCCAACTCTGTGCATCCTAATTTTCAACTGTGTGCAGTTGCTGTGAATTCTCAAATGTTTTGCTGGAACCGTTTTAATAAAAGCATCGTTGTTCACTTTTGGATCTTGCTGTCGCAGTTGCCTGCCTTTGACCTGTTTTGCTGGAACCGTTTTAATAAAAGCATCGTTGTTGACTTTTGGATCTTGCTGTCGCAGTGCCTATATTTGACCTGCGAGTCACATATATCACACTCCCTGCATCTTAATTTTCAATCATAGTTACCAAGTTTGAATTCGAATTCGATTCGATATAAAAAAAAAAAAAAAAAAATGGACTCGCTAAAAATTCAATAGGGAAAAAATTGACCAATATACATCTTACACTATTCACCAATATACATCTTACACCATTATTAATAACATTTTTTTCTTAAATTTTGAATAATCTAAATTAACAATTTAATTATATTATAGAAGTTGCAAATAAAATTAGACGTTGAAATTAGTACAAACAAATATTCTTCAATGGAAGTGAATGAGATATTGAAATTAGTAGAAACAACTTCTCTTCAATGAAAGTGAATAAAATACAATGGAGAACAAACTTAAAATATAAATAAAAAGCCCTTAAAATTGTAAGTTGGTCAATCAAAAGATAGTAACTAATATTGTAGTTTTTAATGATAAATATTTAGCCAATTTCTTAATTACTAAAGTAAAATATAAATAAAAAACCATCAAATTAGAACTATCAAAAATCATCAAATTAGAATTCTTATTTTTTTCTTAATTGTTCAAATAGAAGTGAATGAAATATTGGAATTAGTAGAAACAATTCCTCTTGGTCAATCAAAAAATGTAACTAATGCTGTAATTTTTAATGATCAATATTTAGACAATTTCTTAATTTACTAAAAAAAAAAAAAAAAAAAATCATGAAATTAGAACTATCAAGAATCATCAAATTAGAAATATTTTGCTATTTTCCTAATTGTACCAAAAGATAGTAAAAAATTTCCTAATTACTAATGGAATAAAATATAGATAAAAAATCATTAAATTAGAATTATCAAGAATCATCAAAATAGAACTATTTTGCTGTTTTCCTAATTGTTTAAAAGATTTAAGAACCATATTATATTTTCTTTACAAATTTCTTAAAAAACAAAAACTAAATTACAACCAATTTCAAAAACTAAATTACAACCAATTTTATTATGAATAAATAATTCCAATTACATTACTTACTCATCAAAAAAATTATTAAAAAAAAAAAATTAAATTAAAAAAAATATTAATATATATATATATTTGTTTAAAAAAAAAAAAATATTTATTATTAAAAATTAAAATAAATTTAATATAAAAATATTTATTTAATTTTTGATACATACTTAAAACTTTTTTATTTTAATATAAAAATTGAACAAACATTAAAAAAAAAAAAAAAATTAATAACAAGTCAAATTTACTAACACATCAAAATAACTTTCATATAAATAGAACTCTGATTTTTTAATATTAATCACAACAGTATTGCAGAACAAACAGGGAAAATTAAGTTTTTAACGGCTAAGTTTTAAACATCTATATAAACTGAGAATTACATTCAACCCTTCAATATCTACAAGTGCATGACGAAACTAAGGCACAGAAATGGTAAATGGAGTACGAAGGAATTCTTACAAAACACAAATTAATGAAAATTTTAAAAATAAATTTGAGAGGCTGATATGTCCGAACCAGATTTCAGTGTATTAACGGCCGAATCAGACCGGGTTGTCGAATTTTCGAATTTTTCAATCTGATTTGGCCTAATTTGGTAACTATGTTTTTAACTGAGTGCAGTTGCTGTGAATTCTCAAATGTTTTGCTAGATTGATACTATGGACATTTGCGCCTGTGGCTTTTTTATTATTCCAATGGAAGGTCAAGCTTTTGATATTCAACCAATAACAAAGAGAAAATCATGGCTCTGGCTGGTCTCATCATTTTCTCTGATTTCTTGGGTTTCAAAAACCTTCATATTTTTGGAGATTCCAAAATTACCATTAACCATGTTTTGTCCAAAAACCACATCAAAAATATTCACCTAGCTGGCTGGTTGCACAGGCTTGAGGCTTTGTGGCTTAACAGGAAGGACTTCACTATCTCCCACATCCACAGAGGAAAAAATCAGAGAGCTGATGCATTGTCTAAACAGGGACTGTCAACGCGACAAGGAATATGGAGGCGGCTGATTTCAGTTGACAACTCCTCCCACCAAATCCAAGACTTTTCTATGCAGGGTTCTTCTTTCACTATTTTATGAGTTCTTCCCTGATAGGAATTTTGCTCCCTGTCCTTTCTTTTATATTGATTTATGATCACTCATTCTCTGAATATACATCTTTTTCTTCATGGCTACCATGTAGCTGATCTGCCTGCAAGGCACATATCCTATCTCCTGGAGATCTTATGCTTTCTTTCTTTTCTCATATCAGAGTTGCCCATGGTTCTCATTGCTGTATTTTTCATGATATTTTTTTTGGACAATCCTAATATAACTATAAGAGTTGCCCATGGTTCTCATTGCTGTATTTTTCATGATATTTTTTTTTGACAATTATAATATAACTATAGAGCTTTTTTCGTGCTGGAAAAAAAGGTATGAGCGACACACTATTTATGCTGTTTGTTGTATTCATTTATTGGTGAACTTTGAAATGGTTTACGTTGCTCCAATACGAGATTCTATTTGAAATTCTAGCTTGACTTTGTTAACCGTGTAATACAAATTTACCACATGGAGGAAAGCCAAATGCAACATTTTCCTGTGGACAATGATTTCCTTGCTGTTATGAGCTTTAACCATTCTAATTTCTTGAAATCTTTATAGATTTAAAAGCAATAACATATAATTTACCAGTTCACTGAGAGCAGTGCACAATATTGTATTCCTCTTTTACTATTAACAGCTTGTTATCCTTGCTACATGTTGCAATGGCATTTATGAGATAACTTCAATCCAGCTTTTGTTAGCTGAAGATACAAATTCAATGAAGTTTTGAAATTTTCTGTATTTAATGGATCTGTTATGAGTGTGGCAAGATGAAGATTTAAGGGAATATGGGTGTAACACAATTTACTCCTGATATTCTCCCAAAGCCCTCAAAGTTATGACGAGCGAGCTCCTTGTTGGCACCAAATTTTTCCAATTGGTGGTGGGAAAAAATGCATATCTTTATTTTTTAGCATATTTAGTTCCACATCCTGTGGAGGATTATTTGTATTACTACCCACTGAATCTTACAATAAGTTGAAAATGTTGTCCATACACTATTAACGTGCTTATAATGTGAATATCTGGATGCAAGAAGAGATTAAGATTGAAATTCAGTAAAATCAAATAGTTATGTTATTATATTGTTTAGGGCCGAATAGAATGTTTATGCTGTTACCTCGTCAAGGGCTGAATAGAACATAAGAAAATTGTCTTTGCAATTTTAAATAGCCTTCATTCTGAATTGCATCGAATTTCAATGCAATAATGGCGTCACAGTACTTGGTGCTCTTTGACCATCCCTCGTATCTAACTTGTTTTCTTTTGTAAGCTTCTGTTTCAAGATGTCCAATGCCTAGATATCCTAACTGAATGCAAGGTTTAAAAGTTTGTCCTGAGTCCATATTTCTAAGTAGAGTCACCAACTATGCTAGGGGTATAGATGTTTATATTGCTGCTGTGCGATGGACAACTTTGTGATCCTTTCTTACTTGGTGCATGTTGCAGGAGTTGAACACGACTTATCATTTACAAGACAGTTTCTGTGTCATTTGAGCTAAATCAGCTTTAAAATTACATTCTTTAAAATACACTACAATAACATTATTCATTTATAGTTAGGGAACAGCAGGTTTTAACCACCAAACTCCTGCTTGAAAGGCAGATGCTTACCCTGTGGAACAGGCTCTTGTTTACTCTCGGGTGTCTCCAAACCAAATAGGCAAACAGGGATTTGGTTTGAAGACAATATTAAAGCAATATTTATTTTGTTTGATTATAATAACAGCCAGTTTGAACGTGAAATGTCCAGTGTTTTAGTTTAATTGTACGTTCCTAATGTAATCACAATAAATCCATCTCTTATCAGGGCATTATAATAAAGTACACAAAAATGATGTCTTCATAAACATCTATAACTGAAATAAAATGTCCATTTGTTTTAATGGGAGTAGTTCATTAATTTTAAGCTTATAACTGTTAGCATGGTTTTTTTGCAACTAGAAGTAACTATGAACCTAAATAGTCCATGCCCTAAATGGATTAAATAATAATAATCCATGAAGCAAGATTTGGTTGTAATTTTGCCAAACAGTGAGGGGCCCTTTTACATCCTTCTTTGTGTTCTATCTTTGGCTCATGCATGCCCAGTGTTACAACTTGACACAATCAAATAGACAAATATTTATTTCTGAATGTACAATAATTTCAGAGTAATTACTACATTTTGAAGTTGAACACTCTTGAAGATATGTAAAATTTTCATGATGAAATTTATAATATGTAATTTTTTTAATGGTCAATCAAGAACAACTGAAAAACAAAGGCATGCAGTCAGTCCCTTGCAAGAAACAGAGCTTCAAAATGAAAAAATTGGATGTTACATGGCATACAATGCACTAAGGACAATAAGGGGGAAGAGAATGTAATATCCCAACTAAAATCCCAAACGATCTTGTAAATGTACACGTAATACTTCAGCTGATGAGCCAGTGCATGCAAAATAAGCTGGTGAGCCAAGTTCCATTGAGGCCTGGGTGCCTATATGTATAAAATGTGTTAGGCTAATAGGCCAGAGTATTTATGAATTTTAAAGGCCAAAGTCCCTATATGATCAAGCCAGAGACTGGTAAAACACCAGTGAGCCTAATAAACAATGTAAATGTACTAGAATTAACACAATAACACCATGGTGAGCCTAACAAACAATGTAAATGTACTAGAATTAACACAATAACACCATGGTGAGCCTAACAAACAATGTAAATGTACTGAGATTAACACTATGGCTGCAAACTGAGACAGAATATGGAGGGCTAAAAGTCCACAACTGGAAAAGCGTCTTGAAATATTATAATATACCATGAAAAATATAAAGCAAAGTGTACCATGCCTATAAAAAGTGGTTCTCCCATTCAGAGAGATATACCATGAAAAATATAAAGCAAAGTGTACCATGCCTATAAAAAGTGGTTCTCCCATTCAGAGAGATATGGATCGTTGGAAACAAGTGTCCTGTGAAGACCTAAAAGGTATCTAAAAGCCCCTGAAGACAGTAGAAATTCTTAGAGCCACAGTACTTTGGACATCTCTGACCTTCCGAGTTGGTCACCCTAAAACTAGTGGCACAACCTGAAGAACTACAAGTGCAAAAAAGAGGTAAACTATTAAGAAGAATGATAAAAAAATTAATTATTATATTCCTTAACCAAGTTAAACTCCCGTACATATAATTACTGAAAATTATTTATTTTATTTACAGTACAGTGTCAACTGCAACGGCCTATCAGATTGTCTTCAAACTATTTCTTTCATCTATAGTACAGTGTCAACTGCAACTGCTATAAGATTGTCTTCAAATTCTGAGGTTAAAAAAGACAAAAATCTGAACGCAAACTAGATTTCGCTTCTTAAATCGGAGGGCTAACTGCATGTGTATGCATATTGCTTCTAAATTCCTGGGCAAACAGCATGTGGCTTCTCGAATTTTTCAGAGGCAAATTTATGTTCCCAGAGTAGATGGAGCGAGGGTAAACCATGAGTAAGCTAAAAGTGGAAAGTCCAATATTTGGTCTTAATAAACTCTTATGGGCTAAACTTTACAGAATGATATATTATAAAAAAAATCACCACTTCTATTTTAATCTCATTTTAAAAAATTCACCACATTGTAATTTCAATTATTATCCAAAAATATATTAGATAAACTTGACCCAGTGTGGAGTTGAGATTGTGTAAACAGTTAGTAGTTTTGGACATCTAGTTGTTGGCAACTTGGTTGTGTTTTAGCCAAGACAATAATAAATCTATTATTAGCTAGTTTTTCCTAGATATGGGTTTTTTATGGGTTTTCCAGAGTAAATCATGGTGCATATGGTTTAAATGTCTTGTTGCTGTGTTTATTATATTTATTTCTCTCATATTCTCTCTGAAACAATAATATGACAAAATCTCATCGTAATTTTTCATGTCATCATCCATGACACAGCTCTCAAAATCTAATCTTTGTGGAAGATTCTTGGTAGACAATCAACCCAGCAAATATGCAGAGATTGTAGGAGACTTTACAAGACCGAACTCTCCTTTGCTTAACCTGTACGGTAATGATGATTTAGACTGTCATCTGGTTAGACAATCTCACAATGAATTTATCGAAGGAAATTCCCAGTAGACAAATAACCAAGCTTCATTCATGACGCATCTTTTTGAAAATTTATTCTTTCGGGGAAATTTCCGGTTGACAACCGGAGAAGTAAACATGTACAGATTGCGAGAGACTTTATAAGACCGAACTTTGCTTTGCTTGAATTGTACAGCAGCAACAGTTTAGTCTATCGTCTGGTTAGACAATCTCACAATGAAAAGAAAATCCCGGTAGACAACCATTCAAGCATCATTCATGACTCAGCTCTTTGTGGGAAATTCCCTATAGACAAACAAAAATAAACACGTAGAGATTGCAAGACTTTATAAGACCAAAACTTGCTTTCCTTTGCTTTGCTTTGCTTTGACTTCCTCATGATGGTTGAGGCATTCAACCAAAACACATTGGAACAAGAGTTTGTACATTGCGTAACCCAGAAATTATATACAATACTAGTTTACCATTTAAATATTGGCTCTCTAGGGTTTGCTATGTAAGGCATTGAAAACGCAGAAGAAATTGTATATCCAGTTATACATTTATAATTTTTTAAACATTTATACAATTTCAATTAAAAAAAGGGAGAAACTAAATATACTGCACATACTTTACGAGTGACAAATTAAGTCATCATAATACGTCCTCCAAATCATATATCTCTATCTAGATTCCACTCAGTGAAATAGATTTGATTCAATAACACATGGACTTCAATATTTGTCTTTACCAAATGACACCCATTTCAGAGACATGACTGCACACTGCAATTTGTTTTCTTCTGTGAAATAGCTCTTCAGATGCATTTCTTCTATCTAATTGTCATTTAATACTAGTGAGGATAGGCATCACTTCATAATCCAAATCGTATGATATTTGGAGTACATGATTTGATAAAGCAATCAAGATCAGCATTACATCAAATCAGACATGATTACCATCATTGCTATGAGCCTTCAAGTGGTAAAGCCAGTGAAGGCTTCTTTACAAAACTGAGTTGCATTTGCTTTGTTTTCTTTTCAAGTCCTGCAAATTAATGCGACAACACATATTATCGACCTAAGCATAAAAGGCTTAATCCAAATCGAACATCAGTGCATTATCAATAAATGTTTCACCTGTAGCTTTAAATGTTTCATTCGAAGCGAGAACTGAAGATTTCCACTCCTCGTAAGCATGTTTCGGCATTTTCTTAGGCCTCTTCAAGCCAGGCACCTGCAAGGGTTCAAAATCCATTGATGAACCATTTACGTAATTGACAAAACAACATACTATAATAAGTGTAGCAAGCTTGATTAGTCAAGGGCAATGTGATGTGCTCACTAATTGGATCAACCATCATTCAGAATCACAAATACATGAGTTCAACACTTGAACTGCAAAGCTATAGGAAACTAGAAAGCAACTAACCAACGATCATAATGACAAAATAATCACTACTGATTGAACCCACTTGGCATATCAACTAAAGATTTTAGTAATAATTTCAGGACTCTAGTAAGCCCTTAGCAGGTCCAAGAATGAATGCTGATACAAGTTGACTTTAGACAAAACGAATCATAACAAAGTGGGCAGTCATATGCTAGCAAAGCAAATGGATTTACACAATGCCTAGCCATCTCTTTACAAATTTTCCATATTACAAAATCCCATTAGATACATGCTTCAAATTTGTAGATTGTTAATTGCATCAGCATCAATGATACATCGACAACTCAATAAAGGCATACACTGTACAACAAGATTTATATAAAAGTGGAAAGGGGAAAATAGGTTCTTCAAGAAAGCTACCTCTAGTCCATCTTCATCATCAATTGACTCATTGGAACTATCAGATTCTCCATCCCCTTCATGCCTTCTTTTGCTTGGCAATGCATCTAAAAGCTCTGTAAACACACCTCGAATCACGGGCACAAAATTAAATCTAACACGAAAGTAGAATTATAAATAGAAGAACTATTTACCAATGCATCTAAAGGCTTTGCAAACACACCTCATATCACACAGGTACAAAATTAAATCTAATATGAGAGCAGAATTATAAATAAATAAACAATTTTCAAACTTGTATCACAATGCAGCAAGCATATCTTTTCTCAATTTGAGAGACAGTACACAAGGGTCAAAACATAGCAAACAATGACCTCTGTATAATGAGTCAATGGTTGGCTTAATGTTTTTTTCATCTTGTTAGTTGGATGGGAATAATCTGGTATTCAAAAGACAGAATGGAAAGGCAATAATTCAATCATTACATGGTGCTCTAAAAAACTTTGAACTTTGATGGGAAAAATCATCACTTTTTCTTAATTTGAAAGAGGCACAAGGGACGCCCGATCGGGCTGGATGAGCTGGCAAGGAGGGATATCATGAAATGGCGGCGCATGATTCATGCTGCAGCAAGCAAAGATCACGGCATCATTGCTACAGGCAAGTGGAGCGGCCGGCAGGGTAGTGGAGGAGGTCAGCTGATAGATGGAAAGGACGGAAGGACAGCAAAGGTTTCAGGCCATAATGCCGCGGGCCTCAAGCTGATCCACCGGCATAAAACAGTAAATGACATCGCCATTCAAAGGAGATCTGAGAGGGAAGGGTGGCGACGGGAACAGAGCCGAGAGGAGAGTAATACACCTCAAGCGAGGAGTTCAGGACGTAGCTGCAGCTCGAGCAGACCTGCGAGGGAAGCGGGTGGAGAAAACCGTAGAGGTCGAAGGAATATGGAGGCGGAAGGAAGTGGGAGTGCGAAAAGATGGATGCGCAGCAGCGGACCTGAAGATCAGAGCAAGCTCGAAGCAGACAAGAAAGGAAAGAGAAAGGTGGAGGATGAAGCGCAGCCAAAAATCCAGGTTTGTGAGATATCAGAAAGGGAGAGTGAGGAGCCGAAGGATGACCAAGAAAACGCTGCGTGGAAAGGCCGGTGGAACAGTCACCCAGCAGATGAAATCGACGAAGCAGGTGACGTCCCAGCTCAGGCTGCAGGAAGAGGCAAGGGAGGTTACCGAAGAGGGAGGGGACGCAGAGGTCGAGGCAGGCGTCGGAGGAAGGACCTGGCGGAGGGGAGAAGTAGAAGGGGGTGTCAATGCAGTCCCAGACCGAATGAGGAGGCAAAGCCAGCGAAGGGAGACGGGATGCGGCGGACAAGGCAAACCATAGGCAACAGAGTCAGAATAGCAGAGAAAGAGTACAGGGAGAAATCCAATCCCAAAATCAGGAGAATTATGGAACACTGGGAAGAAAAAGCCATCCAGGCCCAATCAGAAGAAGAGATGGAGAATTGGATTGCTCTCATGCCTGACCCTGGTCATACCAGAGGCAGAATGACCCTTTACAAGCAGTCTCTTCACTTGTACTGGGTCATGAAAAGGCTCATGGCTAAAGCCTTGGAACAGGTTGCCATGGAGATGGCTGAGATGGCCTAGGGTATCCCGAATTTGAAGAAGGAATTGAAGAACATAGTCATAACCCTGCTTATGCAAGATAAAAGACTGGAGGACCTGCAACAACAGCTGGAGGCGAGCGGAGTGTTGGTGAAGAACGAGAAAGCTCAGCAAGCTAATCCAAAAAAACAGTGAACAAAGGCATGTTCTTGATGAATTAGGATCTGTTTCTTTTTGCTTTACTTTAGGCATGCAAAACTTTTATGCTTTTATAAATAGGCAGCAGTATATAACTAGTAATAGGGAGATAGACAAAGGGTATAAAGCAAGGAAAGAACAGTTTAAAACATTCTATTTTTGAGCTGCTGTGAAAAATTATCAGTGGTCAAGAAACCCGGTTTCCCTTCGAGGCGGGGTGAGACCACCCTGACTCTGTAATGTTCTTCTGTGTTAATAGAAAATGGAACCACCCAGCTTACAAAAAAAAAGAAAGAGGCACAAGGGACAAAACATGACCAACAATAACTATGATATAGTGAGTCAATGATTGGCTTACTGCCTTTCCATCTTGTTTGTTGGATGGAAATAATGTGATATTCAACAAACAAGATTAGAAAGCAATGAGTCAATCATTGCATGGTGCTATGGAAGATTTGAACTTTGGTGAGGAAATATCACCACTCCCACTTGACCATCAAACCAAGCCATCATTGACCAAATTATATGCCGAAGAAAAAAAATGATAAGAATAATTTATTCTGATTTGTGATGTCACAAGTAAAAGATCAAAGACAACAGTGGGTATGCATAAACCCCAACAACAACAACAACAAAAAATCAATCCTGCAACAAGGGGAGGGAGTCAGATGTACAGCAAATAGACTAATCAATAGTAGAACAAGGACCCACAAGAAATGCATAAACCCCAAGAAAGGCAAAAAAAAAAAAAAAAATCAATCTCGCAACAAGGGGAGGGAGTCAGATGGACAGCAAATAGACTAATCAATAGTAGAACAAGGACCCACAAGAAATGCATAAACCCCAAGAAAGGCAAACAAAAAAAAATCAATCTCGCAACAAGGGGAGGGAGTCAAATGGACAGCAAATAGACTAATCAATAGCGTAGTTTTAAAATTCGGCCAATTCGAAACGAAAACAACTGAGTTGATCCGTTTCATTGCCCAGAAATGTGACTCGATGGAGGAAACGGTACGGGAGGCCGAGTCAACCATGACTCGACCGAGTCATGGCTGACTCGGCCAACTCGGCCGTTTCCGTATTGACTTGGCCGAGTCATAACCAGCGGCCCATAACCCCAAAAAAATGCAATTTTTCATATTAAAGAACAAAAAAGAAAAAAATTGTTACCTGAGTGTTGGGGACTCCAAAGTGTTTTCTAAATTAGTTAAATGCTATCTGGAGTCCATTCCCCTCCCCTAGTATTGATATGCTATTCAAATTTCATGGTAATGTTAAATTCTTAAAGTAAAAGTGACATTCTCCTTAATCTTCATTTTCATCCTTTTACTTAAATTTTTAACATTACCATGAAATGACTCAGGATGTTTGAGAGTGGTTCCAGTCTCATTGGATTTCATATGTAGAAAGTAGAATTTTAGATTTCATTCAAATCCCAACAGACTTATCATTTTTTCAAGATTTCAAGATTGGAGGATTGCAAAGTTTCCATTGAATTTTGTCATGTATTAGGGTATGGAACTCGTATTTAATTAAGAGCACCAATCCCTCTATGTACCTTGATGTTAGTGACATTGGTTGTCGAACTCCTCTCGAATTCACTCCCAAACCAGGAGCTTCTGAAAATGTCGCTCCTGCTCCCATTTTCGCTCTTGCTCCCCACTTTCACTCCCGCTCCCAAGTAACACTGAGCCAGATGATGTTGGCAACTCTAGCAGTGGCTAGTAGTACTGGTCACAGACTTTTGTTGTAGAGGCCATTTATAGCCTCCTTGGTTATGTGTTTTTGTTTTGATCTCTATATTATCATCGTGTATGTATTGGATAGTGCACTGAGTGCCATTTTGATATAATGGATATATTCATGAGCCTACTTTGATCATATGTTGTCTTCTATCTATATTCTAATGCTATGTGTTTGAAAACATGAATGAAAATCTTTAAAATTATGTGTTTTTATAAAAAAAAAAATATTTAATATATTTTTTACAACGACCAAGTCATTGAAATCAAGTCGACCGAGTCAATACCGAGTCAGAGTCAAAGTCGGAGTCGACCCTCAACCGAGTCGGAGTCAAAGTTTTAAAACATTGATCAATAGTAGAACAAGGACCCACAAGAAATGGTTTTCCTCATGAAATTCAATTAGAATACCATAATGGTGTAATAAAAAGCCATGATAGAAGACATTACTGAGATAAAGATAATAAAATTCGACACCAAGGTCAATTATCAAATCCCTCTATTTATGAAAATTCCTTATTAGTCATTCAAGGACGTGAAGGCCACTATTTGTTAACAAAATTATTTCACTAATAGTCACATGGATTGCCAATTTGAAGTACAAATTGGTATAATGTCAGAAGAAAGATCCCACATCAACAATTTTCCAACATTCCCAACATACTATTTTCTAAGGAGCTCTACATTGCAGTTTGTTACTTCCCCCAACCTCTTCACCATTTGTCATCCATAATGGCTCAAATGGGGACCCCTTTATAGACTTGTACACGCACCCAATACTTTGTTGTTGGGGAAGTCATCCTCCTAGGTGACTTTAATGCTCGTACTACAGATCTCCATATCCCTCTCCACAATCGATCAAAGGATGTGTTTTGTACCCAAGGGATAGATCCAAATTCAATTAAGCTTCACTAGATGTCAAATGATCCTTTGGGGCCCACTACAATTTATGGCAAGCATCTATTGTAGTTGGGGGAATCACAAGAGTTGTTAATTTTATATGGTCTCCCCTATTTCCCAAACTCCTGCATTTTCACGTGTCAGCCATATGGCAAGGGTGCGAGTGCAGTTGATTATGCCCTCGCTAGCCAAAACTTGCTCCCTTTTATTTACCATTTCTCAATCTCCCCCATCCCCCTTGTTGATCATGCACTTCTTTCCTTCTCTCTCTAGTTTGACCCTCCCCTTCCACCCCATCCTTAGCCTCAAGACCCACCCCAAACCACCTTTCGATTTGACGAATGCAACCCTGATATCTTCAGCTCTACCCTACTCAAGATGCTCCCATCAAAGACCCAATTCTCCTTGCTTGATTCTGCTTCCACTAAATACACCTGTCTTTCATCTACCATTTGGGAAGCAACACTTAAATCCTTCCCTCACCCCACTTGTTCCACTTCCATCTACTGAAAAGTTGGATCTTGCCCCATGAACAAATGGTACAATGACGAATGCAAGGCTACATCGAAAACTTCAATATGCTTTCACCCACTCTCGACCCTTCTGCCTTGACCTCAAAGCTTCTTACCAAGAAACTACTCTTTTTCTCTCATAGAAGACAAGAACTTTATGCTCTCCTTGCCCACTCCCCTAAACAATTTTGGCACACCATCCTTCCCCAACACTCCCCTCTTCCATCTAACCTCGACCCTACATCCATGTTCTCTCACTTCCAACCTTTATGATATTTCAAGGTAGGGCCAAATTCATGTTACCTCCCCACCCCCTTCCTATTACCTATTCTCAAACAAATATATTAGAGAGGCCATTTAGGTGATTAACAACAACAAAGCAACTAATGAGGAAGGATACCAAGCAAAGTTCTTTAAACATGGTTTTTGTGCTTTGGTTAGCTACTTGGTTGATCTCTTCAACCATGTAGTTCGTGAAGGTTTTCCATCGGCATGGTCACACTGCATCATCCATTTGATCCACAAATCAAACTCCATCTCAAATCCCAATAACTACAAAACAATCATGGTGGGCCACACATTCTCAAAGTTGTATGTTATTATTCTACATAAGAAGCTCTCTAGTGACCGTGAGCAGAGACAACTCAAACCTAGGTAACAAGCAAGTTTTCGACCAACTCATCAAACCATTGACCACATCTTCACCCTCCATGCCATGATTGAGGAGGCACAACATCGCTCTTCAAAAGTCTATTGTTGTTTCATAGATTTTTGGAAATATTTTGACTATATTCCAAGGGAAGCCTTACTCCAAAGACTCAAAGATATTGGCATCTCAACGACCCTATTGATAGCTATTACGTGCCTATATGAGTCTATCCTTGGTCGTCTTCACATGGCTCGTGGGATGTTTGATTTCATCCAAAGCACTATTGGGGTTAAACAAGATTGTCCATTGTCCCCTACCCTATTTGGGATCTATATTAATGAGTTGGAGGCTTTTCTACACAAGCATATCCAAGACGTTGATGGTTGCCTTCTTCACCAAGTTCTGATATCTATTACACTCTTTGTTGACAACATGGTCCTCCTCTCCTCATCTCCAAAAGGATTACAAAGGCAATTGGATGCCTTAGCTCTGTTTGTGATCTTCAACAATTAACAGTCAACCTAGGTTAAACTAAGGTTATGATCTTCAATGGGGTGAAGAAAACTTCAGACCTTCACTTCCTATTCAAAGGGGAGGAAGTTGAGATCAACAACACATATATGTACTTGGGGGTGCAATTCTCAGATCCCCACTTTAGTTTCCGACCAACACTTTAGCCTCAAATCAACAAAGGATATGGATCCTTAGCCCTTCTTGAGAGACAATGCTTTCGACATCACTTCTAGGATGTCTCATCCAAGATGAACCTCATGGACACCTTGATTTGTCCCACTGTTCTATATCGCTCAAAGATTTGGGGACCATCCTTTACAAGAGTCAGATTGGGCTTCAATTGAGAGAGTCCAAATTATTCTTCTTTATCGCATCATTAGATGTAAACAAATAGTACCTTAACACATCATCCTTGCAGAGTTTGGAGCTCAGCCCTTTTGCCTTTAGACAAGGCTTCAATCTGGTCTCATTCTTGCATCATGTCCAAGGATTTGCAAACTTGATAAAGAGTAGGGTCATTACCCTTACTTGGCATATTGCTCTTCTGAAACTATTGCCCATTCTATTCCCTCGGGTCAAGCTAGATGTTGGTTTACAAGAGTTTCAAATCTCTTAGAGTCAGTGGGCATTCAATTGGATCGTCTCCCTCCTTTCTGATATTCCTTAGATGCTCTTAGTCACCTTCTACCTACTAGACTAGAGTTGAACAAGATCATCAAGGAAGACATCTACAAGTAGCTGGTCCAAGACACTTGGGTCAATCCTCCAAGAGGGTTGTGCCCAAAGATGGCCTTCTATGCCTAGCACTTCTTGGAATTGAGAGACAAGCTCATTATTCAACCCCAATATGTTTCACCACTAGATGCATGCTCTTCACATTCCTCTAAGCCAATTCAGAGTAGGTTCTCATAAACTTCGGGTAGAGACAAACCACCAAATTGATAGACCAAACAAAATCTATCAAGTATGCCATTTACAAGAAGTAGAGACCAAGGTGCACTTCATTTTTGGATGCCCTATCTACTACAAGATAGGAGGAAAGTTCCATTGCTTGTTCAAAGACTCTCAAACCCTTGCAAACTTTTTCAAGTATCCCAATCAAATATGTTTAGCCCTATATATGCAAGAGGCTCTTAGGTTTCAAGCACATATTCTTCAGCCTCCCATCAAACCAAACCCCACACAGAGGATCACGACATTTTTCAAGGTACTACCTTCAAACAAGGGCACCAAGAGACTGATTGATATTGTTTCATATCTAGACTCTAGATCAGTGAATTTTTGTGGGACCTCACTCCGCCACACAATACCTCAACAACAAATCCACTCAAGTTCATCCCTGGGAGACAAATTAGGTCCTCCATACCTCAACAATGCGCAAACTCCCCCAAACAACAATTTAGTAGACAATCTACACCTCCCATTGACCCTTCATCTGGCCAACAAACTTTGTGGAGGTTTTTCAATGTTCTTCAATCAGCCTCGAATGTTAGGAGAGATGGGTTTGATCCTCAGACCCATTAGCCCCTAGATCTTCTCCATCAAAGCATTCCATACATTGTATATTTTATGTTCCTGCATTGTACCTTTTATATTCATGCATTGTACCTTTTATAATAGACCTTTTGGTTCTCCCACATTATATGGACATCATTGTACTCAACATTCCCTTTGACCTACTTTGTAACAGTCCCTTTGACATAAATATAATTATCTTATATTATCTTATCTGCTGCTGCCACAAATCTGGCTGGAGTATCTTATAGGTTGTCACGACAGCTACTCTTTAGTTCTTGTAGCAAAAGAGATGTGCCAAAACATTTAAATTTTTCCAAAGAAATACTAGAACTGATAAATTGTTGCTTTTAAATCCTATAGCAATGTAATGCGTAGCTCATCTTATAGTTTAAAGAAAAATTTGCAAGAACTTAAATGTGGGAGCTACTTCTCATGCACTCAACCTACTCGCATAGGCAGAGGAAAGAACATTTTGATGTAAAAACAACTACATCATTTTCTATAATAGCAAGAACGAATTGCACATTATTATGGTAATGCCTACAATCAGTTCTAAGAGTTTCTTTTCTTATAAATAAGAAATTAAGGGGCGTTCATATGTACTCGTACCTCTGTTATTCTTCAGAGACTTTGGATCCTTCTTTTCTTTGGAAATTCCGACCACGTCAAAGCAAAGGTCGGTCATGGATGCTGCAACCTAATACAGAGTAATAAAAGGGATCAGAAGAGGAAATAGCACTAAGACAAAGGTACATGATGATGTGCAAAAACTTTTCATTGTGTTGGATATTTAAACTACAATTGAATACTCAGTGCAACTTTCCATGTTCTAGGATACAACCATTATTGAAAAGCCTAAGATACAAGCACAGTAAAGGCTAAGCTTGAGCTGCAGGTCTGAAACTTACACTTGAGAATTCTGAATCGGATGTACCACAAATCTCAATCAGTCTTGTCCTGTCCACTTTTAGCTGCATCCAGTATCATCCAATGAAGTGTTACTCCCCATGAACTAGTGGTATAAGGCAGCCTAACAGCCATATTCGTGGCAAATAACTGAAACAGCTTAACATTGTGTTAATAATTGACTCATTACAAAACTCAAACATCTTATTTGAGTGCATGTTCTCAACCTTGTTCCTTCTTGCACATAAGTAAAATGCCACTGCAGTAAATACAGGACGACTAAAATCAGCACTTAACCGCCGAGACTCGGGCAAAGCAGCTACAAATCTCTCCTTGTATCTGGAAAGTTTTATCATTGTATTAGGCCTTTCTAACAAACCCACCAGTAAAAATGAGAATGCCGTTTAAAATTGAGGGTTGTGTTACTTCTTTATTCATTTTGTATACATTTCTATGCAAACAGGCCATGAATTCTATAAAGAAACCAAAAGAAATAAAACAAAACAAAAAGAGTCTGATCACGCCAAACAATTCTGCTTTCAGAAGTTTTTGTGCCTCACAGAATATTGAACTTACAAAGATATTGCTCTTTGGGCAGCCCCAATCAATCTAAGACAACCAAATTGGATTCCCAATTCTCTGATGTCTAGCTTTGGCCTGCGATCCAGATGAAAAATTCAATACACAATCAAGAATTCTGCATTACACAAATTTTGAAATCAAATAATACAACATTTAGCAAATTTCAATCACCTGACACCGAGAGCATTCTGCATTGCATTCAAGGATCTTGTGTAGGCCTTTTCTGACATGCCACTGAGCTTGATGGCCTTCTGTCTATCAAAAGGAACCTGCAGTCTGCAACAAGTAAAACAAATGAGCACTGCATTGTCATAGACATGACCTAAAATCCATTCATGGAGTATTGGAAATAAAAAACAGCCACGCAGGCCCATCTGCGACCAGATCCAATATACAGCTCGAGGTTGAAGGCCCTTGCGTTGCATATATGAGTTCCAATATTGGATATGCCAACCAATTGTCTGAGTTGCACAGCTGAGTTACAATGTGAGATATGCCAACCAATTGCCTGAATTACATCCTTTGGCTTCCCAAATTTGAGGTGCATACACAGCTGGGCTGCGAACTCGAGATATGCATTCTCAGACTGCACAGCTACAAGCTGCATATTGGACCCAATTTATGGGTTGATGCTTGCACAACCTAGAGTCAGTGCATTGTTATTCAGACGCACAGTAATTCAAACTGCTGATGGATCAACCGATGCGAACATCTCACTTCTCTCAATGCAATCAAAAATAAGAAACCCACAAGCAATTACAGGCAATGAACGCCAGATGAATCCATTTGGGTATTTATAGATAAATATGAATGAATATGGAACCTAGTTATGGATTTGGAAGAAGAGAGAAAAGCTTTTATAAGCAAAGATTGAGAGATTTACTTGGTAGTGGCTAGCTCAAAGCAGAGCACAGATTTGCAGACCTCACCCTGTCAATGAAAACAAGGAATCAAGGTCCCGTTACCTGTTATATACAAAACATAATGCAAAAACAAGCACTGCAATAAGTCTGGGAGGATTGTTTGAGTTGCCATACCACACCAAAAGTAGAGGAATCAAAATGAACATTGCTGAGGCGCCTCAGCTCCTCGGCTTTTCTAATGGATGTTTTGTCCTCTGCAAGACCCAGCTTCCTTCCCAGCGCCTCCATATCCATCTTTCCTTAGCTACCTTCAATGTAATGCGAAGGATCTTTGATTTTATGAGAAGGATCGGTTCTCTTCATTTCAGAAACTATTACTCGGTATTTGTATTGGTTTCGATTTAAAATTAAAAATGGGTGGCGGGTAACTATGGCGGGAAACCAGTGATTTTGAAATGGATTCCTCTGATCACCATTGACTTGTCAATGAATATTACGTATTTATGATCATATTCATTTGTAATTAGTTCGTGAAATCGAAATAGTTAATATATTTTTTTATGTAGCTTCCAAGATTATTTATCATACGGAGTTGATTGGTTCAAACTCGATAGTATTATTGACCAAAGGTTTTTTTAGGTCCGTGTAATTTTCATGTTGTATCCGTGGATTGTGGTTAATTATTCTTTATATTTTTTTATAATGTGATCATTATTTCTGGTTAATGCTGAACTTATTTGTAACGTGGTTATTAATAATATTTTTATTTCCTATTTATTTTTAAGTGTGTGAAGTGTAAGTGTAAAACACTTTTATGGGCTGAAAGTTTAAACAATCAAGTTGGGTACTTATTTTGTTTGAAGGGTTGAGGATCACAAATAGTAAGAGGTAACTACGTTTTAACCATTAAATTAATGTTAAAGTCTCTTTTTTAATAATGGCATTCTAATAAGATTAATCAAATGAATTGGGAAAGAAGTTGTCTAGTTTGAGAGTGTTGAGTTCTACCATGTTTTTAGGTTACTCAATCATTAAGCCATTTAGGTCACTCAATTGTTAAACCAACCACGCCATTACTCTAGAATGTGATAAATTAAGGCTAATAAGAAAGGAGGTCTTTTTTCCATTCCCTAAGGTTTCATTCAACATTATGGTGTGCTCTCGCATGTCAAGCATTTGGCATGATACCACACAAGGAGTGGTTGATTATAAAAGTTGACGCCCAAGGAGCATTTAACATATAATGCCCTCACACACTTGATGGTTGTTGTAGGATCTCTCACTTCAAATGCTTCAAATATATTTTCTTCTTGCAAGTGATGTTGGTAGTTGAGCCTGATTATCTTCTTGATTTAGAAGCCTTGATTGTTAGCCACATTTGGACCATAGTGGGGGGGGGAGGTGGAGGGGAGGTGCACGGGGTTGTTGAGCTAGTTATACAAAAAAAATTGTGAAACCATTGCACCATCATAACGATCCCTCCCCCTAAGAAAGAATTGGTGCTTGTATAAAAGCTTTAAATTCTTAAAAAGTAGGTGGAGTCCCGAGGAAGAATAAGGAATGTTGACATCATTCCACAATCCATATCTTGACATTTTATTAAATGAAATTTTACAGTGATAAGTATCGGATTATGTCTATAGCATATCCATGGTTTGTGAGTTATGATTATTTCTTATGGTTTTGATATATTTAAGGGTTGGATGGTACAGCGATATTATCAACATGTTATGTTTAGTATGGGCATAATGTAAGAAAGAAGCATTGTTTGGCAAACACAGACACAGAGACATGGTTATAAAAGTATGATTGCTTCAAACATTAGACATATAAATGGTACCTAAGACCCTAAGGGTATAGGCGCTCAAAGGCATGCTATTATTTTTTTTAAAATGGGTTCAAGAGGTAAGTTTACCCACCAATCAATCATGTTGTGGTTACCAACTATCAAATGTTTATCGTTGAGAACATTATAATGTGACAGGTTGTAAATAGTGTCGCCCCCGGCACAAACCATTGAATTTTATATGTCATTGTCACAGGGAAGCCTAGCCTATGACATGATCTATACATTGTTACAAACAGCATGCAACATAGATGTGGCATAGGGGCTTACCTCAATGAGCCTCTGACATATCACGTGCATTTGTGGCGTACTCAACAAAACCCTTAATTTGACTACATATTGGAAAATACCTTTAAAAATCACATTATTTAACCCCCTACCAATACGAACCCAATACACCTTCCCAATTTAAAAACCCCTACTTTCACTAGATATTGTAGGTATCCATTTTTTCATTAATATTTTTTACACCCCTTTATATTTTTTCATTGACCTTGAGCTCCATTTTTTATATCTGTCAATATAAAAACCCTTTACCCCCTATTATATGATCAATATACTATGTTAATTTTTCCTCAATATATATCCCCCAATATGAATGCTCGTTCTGTGGTATTGCTCCCCTAGTGAAGCCCCGTGACATGTGGCACAAAACCTTCATTAACACCTCAGATGAGTCACATGGCATTGCTTTTTCGGATGCACATTTTTCATCATGGTGTAGAGTGTAATTTTTTGTTCCGTGGAACTATAAATGCATGGTCATATTTACCTTGAGGTAAGTCACATGTTAAGTAGTTCATTCACTACCATAGTAACGCAGACATGGCATGCCCTTGAAGGTTGAGGAGCCCGTCGAGATGGTAACCAAGAGGAGGCAATTGATATTCGTGTAGAACAAGAAAACAAACTTGCAATGACAAGCAAAAGGTCTCCCTGAAACCCTCAGCTCACACTCAAAAGTTATTAAGGAGGTCGTTACCAGTCGAATTTGAAAAAGTAAAGTTTGTCGCTATAGGTATGAAATAAAATGGCTTCTCTTCTCCAGTTATAGTTTTGATAGAAAAGTCTTATTTCATTTTGTTTTGTTTGACATTATGCACTAAGGTAATTCCTCACATGTCTTTCTATTTCCATCATACCTCTATTTTTTTTGGTTGCATGTGTTGGACTTGTCATTTATTCTCTTCGTTCCTCTTTGAGAATATGTTATGCTCACATATGCGGTACAATCACCCCTTCGATCCCTGTGTCTAATGTGACCCTATAAACTTTGCATCCACATGCATACTATTCAAATTAGTTGTACAGACCATGGCCCCAAGTTTCACTGCCGGTCATCCTCATTAACACCATAGCCATGGTCATTAGTGTTCCCTTCAAAGCATTGTAACAAAATAACTCGATATTAAGCTCTATTTTTTTTGTTCTCATTGCATGAGTTGTCACAGGGACAAGTCCAATGATAGGATGGTAAAATTCCATGTGTTCCATCTTAACAATATGTGGCTACACACAAAAAAAACATCCCCAAATATTCATTAGCAACATCCTCTTATCCTCTCCTGAATGGGTCAATAGTTAATATATTCGCTCGTTGTTTTGTTTCACGCATGGCCATGAGAACCTAGGTAGGGTCAAATGTCACCCAAAGTCATTTTTTTTGGTAAAGTTTTGTCTAGCACATTTATCGAGGTGGATATTGGTGGCCACCCACCTATTCCACCTAAACCTCCAGTTGGTTTCATCTATTTCCTTAATTATAGCAACATTTACTATTTTTAGTAGTTTTTCAGGTCCTGAACTTCCTAAGTTGTTTTGACCCCTAAATGGTGTTTTTTAGGTCCACAGCATGTCCATAGAACCTAAGGCTACGAGCCTGCAGAAAATCATGTAGTAATCAGAGAGATCTTTCCAACAAGGTATCGTACACGCCAAACGAAGATCATGTGACCAAGTTACGACCCCGAGAAGTTGGCTGCTAAACTAACCCCAACAGGGCCATAAACTTTTGGTGCTTCATCTCCTGGGGTTAGGATTTTCGCTGTTTAGGGTTTTCCTTTGTTGTTCAATAATAAAAAGGCCCTTGAGCCTCATTGTAACACAGTTCAGAGGCATGTATCTGCCACATCTCTTCTCAGATATAAGCTACCATCGCCCAAGCTAGTTTATTTCCATTATGTATGTAAGCATATTTCAGTTCTTTGATATTAGTGAAATGAAGATTTATTTCTATTGCATCTTTCTGTTCATGTTTATATCTATATTTTGTTGCATTCCTGCACAAGTATGGATCACGCATGATGACCCTGATGTGCGTCTTGGCAAACCCATGTGACTCGTAATGTATTTCATTTAACAATTTGCATGTAAATGTAACCCATGACTCTAGTTGTGTCACATTGCAAATGTTGTTAGAGCCGACCCATGTAGAAGGAGGTTAATTAATGATCTTAGCCACGTTTTGACCCACGTGACTGTCATAAATCTTGTTTTGACTCAGTTATGCATTAATAGTTTTATTATCGTTGCTAAAGATGGGTGCCAACCCACATTCATAATTTTTTTGTTTATTATGTTGTGTTTTATTCAACCTCTCAAGCATGTATCCACTTGCTCATTTATAGTATGTGTGTCGTATTAGGCCTGATCCCACCATATAATTAAAAAAACAATTCCCCCTCTTGACTCAAGGGCTTAACACTTTAATGATTCATTTCACTTGTTAATAAAACCTTTTGTTTATATACAACTCAACAAAGTCATATATATAGGCATGAAAAATCCCTTCCATGCCATGCTTGACACTTGTCATTTTCCCACATTGCAATGGAGTCCCCACCCAACCATTTTCATTGTCATTTGTGAGGTCAAGAACTCGGTATGACTATCTGCAAGCAAGTTATTATTATTACCCACACATATGTTGATTACTAATATTTTTTCTCACAAACGGTTGCTTTTTATATTAATGTCTATAGACATTATTATGGAGTGAAAGAATATTGTTATTTCCACTAAGTTGTAAATGTTTTGTTACGCACATTATAAAAGATGTTTAATACATACCATGCTTCCTTTACCCATTGTGTTTCTATTTATGTCATAAACAATAAAAATGTACCAACCTTCGTGAAAATTCCATGTAAAAATATATAAGGCCACGGTGATGGGACACGTATTCCAAGCTAAATGATGGGTAGGACATCCTAATGGGTGTTCATTTGGTTGTTTATAGCTAAGGAAATTGGCAAAGGCAATGGCTAAGGAATTAAAGAGGCAAAAAGGTTTTTTGGCACAATTATTTATGAAAATAATGGAAATTAGGAGAAAAAGGAAGGTGAAAGGTCACGGGTTGCATGTGAGGAGGAAAATAATGGAAAATGAATAAAATAGAGGCCTCATTAATAAAAAGGCTTCTGAGGATCAATAGGCAAGTTTAGTCAGTGTAAGACTTGGTCAGTGCAGTGTTGGAGCTCTCTCTCATTATTCTCTCTCTCTCTCTCATACTCTTGGGTACTTAGAGTTTTTTGGGAGCACTCTTGGTGGGTGTGGCATACTTGGATTCTTGGAGCAAGAAGGCAAAGGAAGAGCGGGAAAGCACAATAAGGCATCAACATCTCAGCTACATCAGATTTGCTTGCAGGTACCGAGTTGCATGTATGATTTCTTCACTAGTTTGGACATGCATGGCATATGCATGTGGATTCTTGGTCATGATCTATCATTGGCATGGAGGATTGCGTGGATTGACGTTGGATTTCCTAGCCTTTCCAGTTCCTGGATAGCCATGGTGATTGTGGGTTTATTTTCATTGCTTTGTTTTTGGTTGGTTCTCATGTTTCATTAACTTGGGTTGAGTGATTAGTTCCTGGAGCCTTGGTTGGATGAACGCTCTTGTTACCGGGAATAGTGTCCACTTAGAGCTGTTATTCCCACTAAGACGGGTAGCTATCTTAGAAACAAACAAGTTAAAACTACTTTCTCTTTCCTTTATGAAAAATAGACAAGAGGGGAACAAAGGATACCAACCTTTGTCTTGCGCTTGGTTCCTTGCCTGGTTCCTCTCCTTCTCGATAGATCTTTGCCACTCCTTCTTTGTCTAGACAGCTTCAGAGAGCACCTGCAGAATCAAAGCAGCATAATATTATCAAAGAACAAAGATCTATAGTCATAAACAACATAGGACCAAATATGTATTGACCACACAAATGCATATATAATCAAACATACAAGAATGTGGAGGAAAACTTGAATAGCTTTATTAATATCAAGAATAGCAAGAGGATTACAACCAATTTTTCTGACCCAGCATCATCCTCCAGCAGAAAGCCTCACCTCAGTTAAGCTAATGACCCAACACTTGATGTTACACCAAAAGCCAACAAACCCCCTCAAATACAAGATTCCCCTCTGATCTCTGTGATGAGGGATCCATATATATAGATGGTAGGGGGTGAGTCAGCTCTGGGTTTTTGATTAGTGTCCTCTCTTTGATAGTTTGATTCACTTGGAGATGATCTCTTACTCATCCCTGGGCGAATCAAGAGGCAAGTGTCGTAGGGAAGTTCTGGAAGATTCTATGTCCTCCACCCGCAACTATCTCTGCCTTTGTCCATTCTTGCCCATGCACCTACAGAGGGTATCCAGTATGCATCGCACCTTTATTTTGGAAGTAGTATGCATCGCCCCCTCTGCACTGGCATTCATATGGTCTAGTTGAACCAGTCTGAGCAGTCTTGGAGAACTCGGAGATGATGTAATCAGCTGACCTTGTTCCTTTAGGTAGTGAAGCAAAACTTTTAGGGACTTAGGAGCCCTCAGTTTATGGACATTTATGATTGGGGTTGCAGTGCCCAAAAATGTCTATAACAGCTCTGGAGCCCTGTAATAGCTTGGGTTGAGTTACTAGTCCTGGAGCCTTGGTTGGACAAACGCTTTGGAGCCCAAAGACAACTGTGTGTTGAGTTACTAGTCTTTGAGCCTTGGTTGGAACAAACACTCTAGAGCCCTGGATAGCTAGGCTAGAGACCGATCTGGTGATGGTTTTGGTAATGTCTGACTGTGAGGTGGAATCACTGTTTGATGGGTTGAAGTGGATGGCCTCTGGAAGCCCTGGATGAGTTTGGATTGCTGTGCTCTATGAGATCCCACATTCATGCTTGGAATATGGCATGGGGGTGAATGGTTGAAGAGCGATTTGGGTCAGCCATTCTACAGTTGGGTGGAATGTAGTAGTCTCATCTTCGGTTGGTTCATTTCATTCATTAATAAGAAATCCTTTCCCTTGATTTCCATGTGTAAAGGTACTAATGTATTTATGGATTTGATGGTTGATATGTTTATTGTATTCCTATTCCTATTATGTTGGTTATATGCATATTTTATGACAGTAGTTATGTATGGCTCTCAGCATGTTTTTACTTGTATGTGAATGGATAATGTGCCTATGACCTAATATATGATAATGTAGCAAATGGCACGAGGGAATAATGGTTCATAGTGATTCTGAGATAAGTATGAGATCCCTAAACTTAACTATGTTATTTACACCTATATATTACATGTAGAATGATATGTTTGAGGAAATGAGGTCCATTCAAGGTCTTGAATAAGTATTTGCTTTAATGTTGTCATTTCCATGTTAAATTACTGATCTGAAGAGATGCTTTAGTTTTGAGCAGTGACCTGTGCTTTGTGCCCGAAAAAGTGGCTCAAATCCCGAAGTCGTTGAGACAACATTAACAATTTTGGTCCACAGTCGTTGGTAGGCAGGCCTGTGAGAGCGACTGTGGCCCAAGAGACCTAAAACAACAATGGGACCCAGGGACAGGTTGTCTGAGTGGTTGACTTGTCTTCTGAGGGTTATGTTGATGATGTTGGATGTTTGTATGGTGTGTTTCCATCGGTTCCACTTCCTTAATGTGACTTAGGAGGTCGAATCATATCATAGTGGCCTCTTGTCGCATGTTTACCCCGACTAACCGATTTCTTGGGTAGATGTGGGAGGAGGGTGTTACAAAAACACTGGGTGTTTCTATAAATTCACATACATTTCCATGTTGTCTTGATAAGCAGTTATTATAGGCATCATCATATTTTATCTCTTTACTATGTTATTGTACCCACGTAATTGTTTTATTACGTTTGTCTTAGATGCATGCATGTACAATATCACTCCCCTTATTACTACAAGTTTTCTTTGAGTGTGTATACAAGGACTCTAGCACCATGAAAAACATGACTTTAAAAAGTCTTTATTTTGCAATTTCTTAATCAAAATTTTGATGGTTGCATGACCAATTGTTTTTATTACAATACAACATGAGCCTTTTCAGCAGAGGCTCGAGGGGAAATAAAAGGGGGTAGAATAAAAGAACCAATATGACATGGAGAGAAAGTAGAAATAAGAAGATCATGTTTTCCATTCATTTCGATGCAAATTATAAATAATTTAACCTACTAACCCAAAATGGTCATTTGCATCTCAAAGTTCCCCCTCCTCCCACAACACATGCATCTCAAAACATGTTTTTTCCTCACCCAATCATAGTAGAATTCCCTGAACCTTAGGCTCCTCAGCAGCAGCTAGTTCAGAACGATGGATGGCAGGCTAACCCTATCAGGTCTACCTTTGGATTTGCTCGTTCACCCACCTTCTCTCATCATTTTGTGCATCCTATCATTGCTCCTCCCTAGGTACCCTTTGCTATATCTCATTCTACATTATTTCATGCTCAGTAGCCCCTTGACTCCCTTGCACAGTTGGCATTGGGAAAACTACATGCATCTACTATACCTATACACTCTCCTTGTGAGAGCACTTCATCTCATACTCATTATGATATCCCTACAGACATGCATCCAGAGACAAAAGGAGAGAGAAAAAAGGAAGATAAGAGACCTTCCTACTAGGTTGGTCTAAGCAGAGATCTGGAGTTGACTTGAGTTTCTTTGATATTATGGTCTTTACTTTATTTTACTTGCAACATTTCTAACTTTATTTTGGGACAACACTTTATTATGATCATGCTACATATTTTTTGATGATGATGTCATACAAGCCACACAAGATAGTTTTATATGCTTTATTTTATATATATGTTTATGGATGATGGCTCACTTTATGCACATGATTATCATGACGGTTGTGTTATCTATAATGTCATATTGTATATACTTTATTATGGAGTTACAAGGTTAATATGAATATTCCCTAAGTATTGTCAGGCACCCCACCTACTTTATAAAATTAATTAATTAAAAATTAGTCCCTCCTCAATGCCTTTTCTCTATTAAAAAGAAGAAGAAAAAAACATTTGTTATAACACACAATTAGTAAAAAGACAATTTGCCCTCCAACTACGCAAGGGAGGTACAAAACTAAATTGAAGGCAAGGAAGGGATGATGGAAAATGCGAGTGAGGAGAGTATGCATAAATTTTGAAAGTTGTCATTTTTTCTTTGATTTATTATTTCTAAAGCACTAGAGCTGACTTGTTTTGGTGACAACAACAATCCTTTCAGGAGTGACAAGAAGTAAAGTGAGCTCAATTAATTTATGGTCCATTTTCTTAAAGTTGTTATTATTTATTGTATCAATTACTGCTATTAGAAGGTTTGATATTTCTTTATATCAGTGCTAATTGGTATGATTTTTGGAGAGACATTGATGTCCAGTCTTATAAAAAAGAACCCATGCTTCCCAACGATATATCTTTCTTTATTATTTGACATTCCAATGTCCATTGTATGAATCTTGTTACATTTTAGATATTTTTAAGAAATTTATGGTCTTGGTTTTTGTAGAAATCGGTTGAAACAATAATTGTACTCTTGTTTTGTTAATAAAATCAACGTTCTTGATAGTTGATATTTCAACATGCTTTCTCTAATTAATTTTCTATGTGTTTTATTATTACTTTTGAGCTAGATTTCTCTGATACTCATAACAAGAAGTTATTATTACTTTTTATATCATATATTGAATACGTGTACGTACAATCTTATTGTTGATAAGGCATGATTTTTAAAAAATATGCATGTAAAGTCACTCGTTTATTCACTATAAGTTCACTTTAATTTCAATTTATTAATGTAAAACAATATATATAGTTTGTTTATTTTTTATTTTATGTTTATTATACTTCTATAACCAATTTCCTTAGATTCCATTGTACAAACCTATCATATAAAAATTTCTTTTACTTCACTATAAGGAGCTATTGTAAATAGTTGTACCTAATTTTCGGCATTAAACCTCAAGCATAATCCCATTATCTCACCAGCCCTGTGAGATTCGAGGGTGTTGGCAATGAAGCATTGAAGCTTCGCTTGTCAACAGGGGTCTTGCACCCCTACTATTGTTGTCAGGGGGTCCCCAAGGGGAGCACCCTCGGCCCCCTTCCCTAAGTGGGAATTTAGGGTAATGCCACCGGAGAGAATTTTTCTAGAAAATTTGCCTTGTAAAAAATTGTAATTTCATAGTCAATCTAGATTGTTCATCATTAAGTCACAAATCTGATGATAAACGTTATGTTAGGGGTTTTTCCCCTAAAAGGAAACCCTATTTTTATGAGGGAATTGTACTACAGTTCTACATTATTTAGATAGTATTATGATTGAGAGAGGAGACTGTGAAAGAGATAAAAGGAGGTTGCAATGAATGTGTTGCAGGTTGTAATCCCTTCATTTTGATATATATAATAAAAGGAAGGATTGGTTATTTCTATGTGGACATAGCCCAAATTGGGTGAACCACGTATATTGGCATCTCCTTTATGTTCTTGCATTTTATGTTTTATCTCCATGTTCTTTTTTATTTTATTGCTTTGCGGTTTTATTCCTAACAACTAGTGTCATATCCAAAGGTTTATTTTGGATAATAAAACCCACAAAGTTCCTAATTCGAGTGGAATAAATGGCAGAAGAAGGCTTTAGGTCGAGAATTTTAATGGAAAAAACTACTAGTTGTAGAAGATGCAAATGGAATATTATCTAAAAATTTAAAAAATAAATAAAATAAAAAATAAAAAAATAAAAAATCTACCATTGGGAGAAACAACAAAAAATCCAGTGACTATGAAAGATGGAGAATGGGAGATTCTTGACAGAAAGGCACTAGGAACAATACAATTATGCCTAGCAACATTGGTGGCTTTCAATATTTCAAAAGAAAATACAATAGAGGGTTTGATGACAAGATTTATTAAACTACATAAAAAACCTTATTGTCCAACAAAGTATTTCTTAGGAATCGTTTATTTAATATAAAGATGTTAGAATGTGGATCTATTGTTGATCATTTATATGAATTTAACATTGTCACTAGCCAATTAAGTTTTGTGGGAGTAAATTTTGATGATGAGGTTATGGTTATTTTGATTTTGTGCTCATTGCCATAAATTTGGAATGGCTTGGTCATGGTTGTGAGTAATTTTGTATCTAGTTTGAACACTTTAAAGTTTGATGATTTTGTTGGTGTTATCCTTAAAGGGGAAATGTGACCAAAATGTACATGTGAGACGTCAAATAATCCTATGACTGTAGAGAATAAGGGAAGACAAAGAGAGATAAGGAAAAGCCCAGGGAATCATGGAAACTCTAATGAGGGAAAATCCAAATTTAGAGGGAGGTTGGAATGCTCACATTGTTGGATGAAAGTACACAAGAAGAAATATTGTTGGCCTCTAAAAGATAAGAAAGGATATGGACAACAAGAGAATAATAAGGAAGAACATATAGCAAGTGATTGGTTACAATATGACCTAATCCTTTCAATAGAATAAATTTATAAGTCTTCGATGATTAACTCAAGGGATTCATTTCATGCCACACCCCATTAGAAATATTTTCAATATATGTTCAAGGCGATTTTGGACAAGTTATATTGGGTGATGATGAACCATATAAAATTGTTAGAAAGGGTCAGGTATGGACAAAATTACAAAATGAAAACCAATAGTTGTTGAAAGAGGTAAGACATGTTCAATATTTAAGAAGAAATCTAATGTCAACAAGGTAGTTCAGAAGTGAAGGTTGTACAATTACATTTACATGGAAATCATGGAAAGTCACCAAAGGATCTCTAATAATAGCTAAAGGAGAGAAGGTAGGTACATTGTATTTATGTATTGGTGTAACACACCCCCTTACCACCCATAGACCTCACTAAGGATGTAAGGAGGTAGTTACTATGATGACCCAACCTCCATAATCTTGTCATGGAAATGGGGTCATAAAATTTCAACCTTTTTTAAACTCCTCATAACCCAAAATAGATGACACCGTTACATTCATCTCATTGAGACCTTTATGCTAATATAAAATTTGCCTTGATTTAACTTATAGATCAAAATCTATGACCATTTGAACTTGACACATTAAATCTTACCATGTCATCCTTGACCTCCACGTGGCACCCCACTCGGTGCCCATGTGGCCAATATGCCACACAACGAGGCTATGTGGAATGTGTGCTTGCATTCATATTCAAAGGTTATCCCTCCTCAATAAACACCGTAAAACTAACTCAACAGGATCCTTGACCTCGATTGGCTCAACTTGGCGAGTCCCACTCAAGTCACTCGACTGCTTCTTTACTGTCATGAGTAAGACCTTGACCCCAACCTCCCAACCCCCTTTTCTATCCAATGACAACAATGGGCTCTGCACATCAATGATCAATATCAAATGCGAACCCCTCTCCCTCTCCCACGTCACAGGGGGGTCCACATTGACTATTTTGGGGCACAGTTCTGACCTCCAAATCCGACAACCCACGAACTAGGAAAAAAATATGATGGTTGAGGTTGAATGCTAGCCTCACCCCTCCACCCTTGCTGATGTCACAAGGGGAGCTTGCATTCAATTTGAGTCATCTTACCAACGTCCATTGCTCGTTTTCGATCAGAATCAGTGCTAAGATTTCCAACCCCCGATCTTAGCACCTATCTATATTACTCTATGAGGCTGAAGGCACCTTATCCAAAGTCTCAATAGTTCAAACCCTCCTGGCATGGTTCTGACGTGGCGCCCAACTCGGTTATGTGTAGTAATCTCATATTACCCTAACTCGGTGAAAAATACGTTACTATGCCCTTATGTACATAATGTCTCTTGGGTGTAGCTCAATGCCCTAGCCCCTAGCCCTTCTGTTAGGACACATGCCCTTGCCATGTGACTGAGGGCTAATCTTGAGCATTGGAATTCAAATAAGGTGTGTTAATCAGTGGCCATAATGCACTATGTAGTTACATAGTGACCTTGATAAGGTCACAAACTAGTAATGGAACTAAACACGCTTATGCTCGTGATCATAGGATCATTCCTCATGGCTAAAGCCATGCATATATGTATATAAACACTCAAGTTCATTCAAGTCCTAAAATTTGTATACATTTATATGTGAGACTGGAGGTTATGCATAGGCCATGCAACACGCAGTCCAACCCCTATTCCAATGCACTATATATATTTATGTATAAGTCGGTAGATTTAGCTTATTCTTCAAAGCCAATGTGTTTACACACACACACACACACATATATACCACACTAACTCTCCTAAGCTTAAGATCAAGTGCCAACCCTTGGTGTTCAATTATGCTTAAGAAAACAATTTAAACAATAACATAGGCCTAGCCATCTCTTTTAGTTCATTTAGGTCATTTTCAAGCTCATAACAACTCAACAATTCATATACCATTTAGGAATGAAATTTAGCATGGAAATAAGCCCATTTTGACATACGAGAAATTCATTCATTTGCCCATGAAACACATAAAGAATCAATATTCCTCACTTATACATGAAGCTTCATTTCTAATATTAACAAGCCTATAAAAAGGTATAAAGACCTCAGTGGTAATAATGGAATATTGAGTAAATCCACCAACAATATTCATTCAGGTAATTCAAACCAAAACTAAGATTCAAGGGAAAGATTTTAGTTCAACCATACTCTAATTAAGTACAAAAGGAAGACATCAACCCATGCTCATACAAGAAGTCTCATTCTTGTCATTAAACTTGTAATAAAACAATAACTAACATATCACAAGATAGAGAACACTTATCTAGCAATGAGAGACTTGGCAACTGAGATGGGGACTCTAATTTTCGACCCAACCGTAGACAAGTTGCAACCAAGTCTTTCTTGAATATATCACCTCCGAGCCATATTTTAGAGTTTGAGGGAGAGTGCTCAAAGGATTTCACACTTAACTCCACTGGGAGACCAGATTTTTCCCCATATCCACCCAACAACCAATACTTGACACCTAGTGCCTTTACCCTAAACCAGGAGTCCAAATGGCATTGGAATCCCTGCAAGTAAATTGTTTGAAGGATATTTTCCTGTTGTTGTTCGCTTCAACTACTTATCCACACTTCTCTCCTGCCTCTTGGAAGTTATTATTTCCCCTTTCGAACAAAGTGTAGCTCTCAGTTATTCTCGTTGTTCTTTGTTGAGTATGTCCTTTGTGTTGTTCTTCTCTCTAAGTAGACTCCTACAATATCCCTCCATCATTGTCCTGTGGATGAATCCTCTATGTTTGAGCGTATCCCCCGATTTTCCTTCATGGTCTTTTTTTTCCAATGTGGTGTCTCCATTATCTATTTTTGCATGTCAAGCCAAAATTTCCTAGGCCAGTTAGATGGTGCCACATGCATCTTTGTCTCCCTTGGTCTGTTCAATTTTTTTATCTGTCATTTTTCTTGTTATAGGTTGTGGCCAACTCACCTCTACATATGTTCATCCATGTGTTGCCTCTCAATAACTTGGTCATGTCTTCATTAATTTTCTTGTCCCTTATTACTTGTAATTATTTTAAAGAGGGCATGTTCATTGTCCTTGTTCCTATTGGTTAATTTATTTGACCTATCCTTTTTTAGCACATTTGGGAGGCAGACACTTAATCAATCAAAATTTCTATTGATCCCAAGCTATCTCCCTCCCCAAGCTCTGAAACATGTGTCCCATATCAGTCTTGTGTATTTTATTTACAACCTTATAACAAAGTTTATAGGACAAGATTTTCCCAAATGGGTTGCCACAATTGGTAACACTAACCTTTTTATTGCTTTAGCTTCTACAAGAGTAGATACAACATTATGGCATCATAGGCTCGGGCACATGAAAGAGAAGGGATGCAAATTCTCCACTTAAGGAAATTATTGTCAGATTTAAAGAAGGTTGATTTAGACTCATGTGAGCATTTTGTTTATGGAAAACATAAAAGAGTTATATTTATCATAGTTGGGAAGGAAAAGGAGAGTGGAAAGATAGATCTTGTGCATTAAAATGCATGGGGACCAACTCAAGTATCATCTCTTGGTGGCTCTTATTATCATGTTCCTTTTATTGATGATGCAACTAGGGAAACTTGGGTTTATTGCATTAGAAACATATATGATGTCTGTGATACTTTTAAGAAATGGAAGGCTTTAGTTGAGAATTAGATGGAAAATAAGTTGAAGTGTCTCAAATCTTATAATGGAGGTGAACATTGCAACGAGAATTTTGATAGTTAATGTTCATGCCATGGGATTTTAGAAAAAAAATAGTTCTAGGAACACTGCAAGAAAATGGTGCGTCATAAAGGATGAACAAGACAATCATGGAGTGTGCAAGGAGTATGAGATTGCATGCAATATTTCCCTTACAATTTTGGGCAGATTTTGTTGATACTGTGGTTTACTCAATAAATGAAGGGTCTTCAATTTCCTTGGATGGTGGCATTCTAGAGAAGGCATGGACAAGTAAAAAGGTAAATTACTCATTTGTGAAGGCTTTTGGTTGTGAAACATTTGTACCTATTGATAGAAAAAATAGAAGAAATATTAAGGAAAAATCCAAGAAGTGTACTTTTATTGGATATGGAGTTAGTGATTTTGGATATCACTTATGGGATTACGAAAATCACAAAATGATTAGGAGCAGAGATGTGGCATTCAATGAGAAGGTCATATAAAGATCAGTCACAAAGAAAGAAACAGGGAAATGAAAACACATAATAGACGATGCTTGATGAAATCACAGAAGAAGAGATCCAGATTTTTTGGCACACAACCAAACTTGGGGCTTGGTCCTATTTCCTGCAAGTAAAAGAGCATTACAAAATAAATGGGTTTATAGGTTGAAGGAAGAAGATGGAGGCAAAAATAGGTACGAGGTCACACTTCTTGTAAAGGGGTTAGCACAAAAGAAAGATGTAGATTTTGATGAAATATTTTCTCCTATTTTTAAAATGAATTCAATTAGAAGTATTTTAATTTTAGTGGTATTAGAAGATTTGCATTTTGAGCAAATATATGTAAGGACATTTTTTCTCTGTGGGTACTTGGAGGAGGATATTTATATTCAATAGCCACAGGGATATGATTTCAAAGGGAGGGAAAACTTAGTATGCAAACTGAAGAAGAGCTTGCATGGTTTAAAGCAATCTCCAAGGCAATGGTATTTGAAGTTTCACGGGTTTATGACAAAATAAGGTTAATTATAGATGTTAATCTAACCACTATATTTATTTTAAGGAACTAGATAATGGGAGTTATATTATCTTGTTTTTGTATTGGATGACATGCTTATTGCAAGGTCTAACATGCAAGACATATATGTGCTAAAAAAAAAATAGTTAATTCATTTACTAAGAAGGATTTGGGTGTTGCAAAGCAAATCCTTGGTACGAGAATAACAAGAGATAGAAAAATCATAAATAAACATTGTCTTAGAGTGGGTACATAGAAAAGGTGTTGAAAATATTTAAAATGAAATATGAAAAACCGATTAGTACACCTTTGGATAACCATTTCAAATTGACTAAGGAGATGTGTACCAAGACAAAACAAGAGATAGATTGCATGTCCAAAGTTTCATATTCATAAGTAGTTGGCAGCTTGATTATGTGATGGTGTGAGGCGAGATATTGCACATGAAATGTGATTTGTGAGTAGGTATATGAATAATCCATGTAAAGAGCATTGGAAGGAAGTAAATTGGATTCTCGAGTATTTGAGAGGTGCCACTACTCAGGGATTACGCTTTGGAGGTTCAAACATTGTTCAATATGGATATGTTGACTCATATATGGCAGGTGATGTAGATAGTATAAGGAGTACCACAAAGTATATTTTTACTACAGGTGGAACAATAGTAAATTAGATTTAAAAATTGTGAAATTTTATTGCACTTTCAACAACAAAAGCAGAGTATATTCTTGTTTCAAACACTAGTAAAGAGCTTATTTAGTTACAAAGGTTCATGGAGAAATTGGGAAAGAAGTAGGAGAATAACAAGTTGTATAGTGATAGAGATAGTTCCATTCATATTGGAATAACTCAATATTTCATTCTAATACCAAGCATGTATAAGTCAAATACCATTTCATATGATCAATTTTGGAAGAGGGACAATTGAAGCTGGAAAAGATACATACTAGCCAAAATCCCACACACATACGAAGGTAGTAACCAAGGAGAAATTGAGTTTCTACTCAATTTCAATTGGTCTTCAAGCATGATTATGAAGATGAGAAACTATCTAGGTCCAATGTTGAATCATAGCCCGACGGTGTAGTAGAAATGGAGTTGTTGTTGGTTGTGGAGCTTGATTATCTTCTTAATATAAAAGTCTTGTTTTTTAGTTGCATTTGGACCCCAATTCTTGATAGGGGGTGTAGGGGGGTTGTACCTCTACTATGTTTTCCAGGGGGTTCAGGAAGACAATGAAAACTCTTTGGAGCCCCACCTATAGTAGGGGTGTGGGGGCAGTGTCCCCGAAGAGATTTTTTTGGAAAAATTGCCTTGTAAAATATTGTAAGTTCATAGTCAATCTAGATCGTTCACTGTTAGGTCACAAGTCTATCGGTAGATATTATGTTAGGGAATTTTTTCTAGAAGGAAACTTTATTTTTATGAGGAAATTGTATTGTAGTTGTGCATTATTAAGATATCATCATGATTGATAGAGAGGATATTGTGAAAGAGAGAAGATGAGGTTGAAATAGATGTGTTGCAGATTGTAGCAACCTTATTTTTATGAGGGAATTGTATTGTATATGTGTATTATTAAGATACCATCATGATTGATAGAGAGGATATTGTGAAAGAGAGAAGAGGATGTTGCAATAGATGTGTTGCTGATTGTAATCCCTTCATTTTGTTGGATAGAATAAAAGGAAGTACTGGTTGTTTCTCTGTGGACGTAGCCAAAATTAGGTGTGTTGTTTAAAATTTATGATTGTAGACAAAAGTAATTTCCCTAGACCTAGTGGACTCGTGTAGAACAACATAAGGAAAATAATAGAGAGTTTTCCTTAGAGAAATTGAAGAATTGGAAAGAAGCCTACTTGGAATCCATCGCAAGCTTTACTTTCCCCCTCGCTTGCAAGCTCCAATTGTATCTCCAAATGCTATAATTAGAACCTGCATACATGATTAAAACCAACAAAGGATCTACAACAACCAAGTAGCATAATCTAACACCTCTATTTAATGAATTTGTAAGGAATTGAAATATATGAGTGCAAACATAACACAACAAATATAGGAAAACAAGATACTATTTGTATTAATAAAAGTAGGAGAGATTTTACAACCATAAATAATAGTTGATATTGTAGATGCCTCCCCAATTTGACTTTTCCTTCCTTGTCACAAAGCACACCTCAACATAAAATCTAATGCATGAAGATGATGACTCCTTTAGGTTCAAGGCAACAACACAAGGGCACAATCAATCTCCAAAAGCCAAGCTTGATGCTATGGATGGCAGTAAATTTATAGGAGAGGGATGGTAGTTTAGGATTTACCATAATTATCTTGAGATCCACTTATGATGGGAGGATGAGCTCAAGGGATAATAGGTGAAGTATTCAAGGTAGGATCAAATAGGACTCGAGCTTCTTATCCATAATAAATGGTTAAAACAACCCTTGGAAACTTCTGGAAGAAGAAGATTCATAAATATTTTTAAATTTCCTGAATTTCTAGAATCATCACACCCTCAGCAAGGAGCAACTAGTGTTGACCAATGGTGGTGCAGAAGGGAGTAACTAGCGTTGAACATAGGTGGCTAAAGGGAAGGGTGTGTTGGGGCTAAAAAAAATGATTTTAAGTAGTTAATCCCATAAACTCGGACTTTTTAGAAAGATTATGCCTAGAGATTTGTGTATGGATGATGAAAACATGTTCACGAATGTGGATTGATCCGGTTTGTAGGCCTATTGAACAAATGCGAAAAAATGGCCTATAATAGATTGCCCACTAATGTGTAAGGTCAGAAATGGTAGTTGATGATTGAAGTGCTTTACCTTGTGACAAGTCTAGATCAATAACAACTGGTCGATGTGTAGAAATTTTGAATAATTTAACACATATTCAACAGAGATTATCCTGATCATGTACTATTGCGGAAAACATACACAATAAGTAAGCTCCTCTACGTTGATCATCAATATAGCAGCATCAATAACAATAAAACATCAAGAGCATTCACACATTAACACAGTATGTATCCCGGGGAAAGCATCTCGCTAAAAACCCCACCTATCTATATATTAATGATTGAGTCATGTAACATTACATAGCATAATACTTCTCACAAGTATCTCCACCTCTGTTACACACAATACAGCTCAGATCTGATCTCCAAATCTCTTCCACTACTTGCGTACCTCCACTGCTCAATACCTGCTCAAGAACTAATGAGAATGGCTCACCAAACTCATTTTTCACCTGCAAAATAGTCACTCACACTGTGTTGGACGTGAGCACAAGCTAAAATGTGGGCAAATACGTGGGCAAACTCATTGGCATACTCAATCCCTCTGATTGCACAAATCATCATGCACAGCTATAGTCACAACTGATAGCAATATGATCCTCTAACACCTGTCCCTGCTGAACTAAACATGCACTGACACGCAACTGAGTTAATTGACGTATTCTATAGTTGCATTATGAGTTAATAACTTGTGAATTAATTAATAACTAATTCACCCAACTCATCTCTAGTCTATTTGCCAGTTAGACTAAATACAACCAGTTTAACAAAGCTAAACTGAACACAACTCCATCAACTGCACCTCCAGTCCACTAAACTCAACTCACTTGATTTCTAACTGAAGTCCTGCATGCAAATATTAGTCATCCCATAGGTAACCACGTATTTCCTTCTGGGATCTGCATGTACCACATCCGTAGCTCATCCTGAAGTGCTCCAAGAGAATAAGACAAAGTTTATAGTCTAAATATTATTATGAGCTAATAATATTTGACTGTTCTATATTTTGACTGAGCAGTCACTCCGCTGTG
>APFE030670183.1:0-11318 GCA_000404065.3 Pinus taeda | reverse complement strand
AAATAGCTTTATTGATAGAAGTAGCAGAAGAGAGGATTACAACCCAGCAGTCTGATCTAGTGCCATCCTCCCAGCATGAAAGCCCTCTTCACCTCATGAAAAGCTAGATCACCAAACACTATAATGTTTCATAGAGAAACCAACAACACTTCCTTACAAAATACAAAATTCAAGCCTCTGGATCTCTAGGATGAGGGATCCATATATAGATATTTGCAGGTGGGTGAGTCAGCTTCTGGGATTTTTATTAGTTTCATTTCACTGATAGTTCTTGGTTCCACTTGGAGATTTCATGATCTCTTACTCGTCCCTGGGAAAATTTTGAGAGGCAAGTGTCAAATGAGCAGTTTCTAGAAGATTCTCTGGGTTTCCACCTAGCAAACTGCCTCTGCCATTTGTCTGATCTCACTCATTACACCCTACAGAAGGGATTTTCAGTATGCATCGTACCCTTTGCATGTGACAGGTGAGATGCATCACACCCTCAACATGGAGCAGTCTGTATGGTCTAGTTTTGACGAGTTTTGAGTAGGTTTTTAGGGAGAACTTCTAGGAAATGATGTAATTAGCTAACCTTATTCCTTTAGGGTATGAAACAACACTTTTAGTGGTTTAGAATCCCTGGTTTATGGACATATGTGATTAGGGTTGCAGTGCCCAAATATGTCTATAACAGTTTCCCCCTAAAGCATGAGGTCATAAATCTTCTGATGTCGGGTGAAATTCTTTATCATGAGGATCCGAGGTTTTTCGAACTAGAAGGTGACCTGTAATAAGATACAATAATATTTTCATGATTGAGTTGAGCTGAGCATTCACATGCTTAGTTTTATAAATTCATTTTCATGTACATAGGATAGAAAACCATCTGTGTGGCAGACTAATGATTCTGGTAGAGCCATCATCCCTTGCTTGGATGAATATTTGTGTAGCTATGATGTACATTTGATGGCTTTATTTTCCTGAATATATCGCAGCCCAAATGGATGAAACTAGATCTGGGGTCTTCAAAATCGTTCAATCTTCACTCCGAGTACAAGTTGATCCATGTGAAAAGATGTTCTGGTGTCGAACATGGAAAGACATTGCCTAATTACCAGCCAATGATGTAAGTTGTTAACAGGCGCGAGAGGAATCACCAATAATGATAATGACCCTCAAGGTATTGCAATACAATTCTCATGGTGTGAATACATGATTCGATGTCGAATACCACACAAAATATTTTGGTCAAAGGCCATTGATGTAAACCTGTCGCTAGAAGTGAGAAATTTGCCATTGAGGCATGCAAGCTTCAAAGTACTGAAAGGGTTGTTCCTAAGTCGACTTATTGGATAATGAGCTAATGTCAACAAGAAGTGACCCATCGTAGGAGGGCCTTAATGAATCCCACATCCATGACACAGAATGGAGCAAATGAGTTTTGGAGGTGAAAATGATCTGATGATACAAGGTTCAGGGTCGCGGTCATGAAAAATGAAGAGTGAAGGTATTGTAGCGGATGAGGCATAAGCCGAGTTGTTGAATTCTCTGAGCAACTTCTCTTGAACATATCGACGAAACTAACAATGGATCGGTAGCGTTAACCCCAAAAATGGATGGTACAGAGGACCAATGGTGATATGACCAGTGCATGGAATAACCAAACCTGAATCAATCATGGTGATGGAGTGAAAGTGTCATGTTCAAGATCGACCTGCTACCAATGAAGTTCTTCAAGTTTTCTTCCCAATTTTTCCCCAGTCATTGCTAACCAGTACCTCTTTATTTTTTTCGAGCTTGAGGAGGATAACATATGCTTGTTCTATAATTTTCCCTTCGGGCAAACCTGTCACTATGTTTTAGGGAGCCTAGCGACAGTGAAACTCACTCTTGTCTGTAATGGACAAGTTTGTCACTATTGCTTTAACGAGTTTAATGACAAATATAACTCGGTCCTTTTCAGTTTTAGAGAGTCTAAAAAGAGATGGAAAGGAAACTCTAGTAATCCTTTTTTGTAGTATAATCCATTAAGTCCAAAAAAGTATAAAATAATATGAAAGGGATGACTTTTCCGATCACTTTAACGAGCCGAAAAAGACAAGTGCTCAATCTTTTTGTGTAATGATCCCTTAGGTCCAAAATATTAAAATATAGAGGAGGGATGGCACTTCCAATCACTTTAACGAGTTGGAGAGGCCATTTGCTCAGCAATCGTTTTATATTTTACGAGTCTAAAAAGAGCTTAAAAGAGACTCGTCTTCGAGGAACGAGTGATATTTTTGGGTAGCAGCTAGTTCTAGGTAAGGTTTGGAACTTTTCAATCATAGAACTGTAAAGAAGGTGGCTAGCAAAATCACTCGTCACAACTGTTCCTCAAAATGGTAAACAATCAAGTGGAGGCGTATGATCAGCTAAAAAGTGGAGGTGATGGCAAGAACATGACCAAGGCTCAAAAGCTGATAGTAATGTGATCACAAAGGTTATTTATTGAAAGCTGGTTCATTTTTTAATGAGATTGTTCTCTAGGGGATCATATGCTCATAGCTAGGTTTATTTTTTAACGAGCTTGAACTTCACGTAACCCTGCTCGTGATAATAGTCAGAGATGTTTGATTCACCATTAACATTATGTTCTCTTGACGGTCGTACTACCTATTCAATAGCTCCATCAAACTGATTAGAAATGTAAATACATGCTTGAAATATGAGTTAAAAGACCAATACCTTACTTGAATTACGTGAACAGTAACATAAAAGTAGTTTTTACCTCTCATTTTCCATTTCATTCAAATTTGGGATTGTTGGAGCTATGGATGTGTTTCCCCCCTCGATTTTAATCAGCTAATTCTGGGAGATTCTATGGACTATTTTCAGTGCCACCTGAACCAGGTAGGAGCTAACCCTGATCTCTTCAATTGCATTCTTTCCTTTTCTAATTATGAGCATGTTTTCCTATTTTTCTAGGCCTCTTGGGTTTGAACAATTTGTTCTCTCCCCGTTGCACTTAGTACACATAAAAAGGTGCGATGCATACTGAGTTGGCCATTGGCTAGTCAGTATGCATACCACCCAATACACAGCTAGGGTGTGATGGGCGCAAGGAGGAAAGTTTATGCACTGATTTTTCATGGAAATTTTGCCTGTTTTTGCCCAAATCAGGATCCTAATTCTTCTCTTGTTTGCTTTTCAGACATTCATTGGAGCAAGATGGTTGTTACATGGCATGAATGTGAGCATGAAGAAGAGGATATGATTTCCTTACATGATCCGGGTACAGTGACTGCATTGTGGAATTGTCGCTTGCTCAAGTTCTTCTGCATATCCAACATGAGGCAACAAATCAACTTGTTGCAATATCTTCTCGATGCATGGGATCCTACCAACCAAGTGTTCCAATTTAGAGGTATATCCATCCCTTTGACTGTTGAGGATATCTACTTCTTGACCAGTTTATCGAGGCGTGGTGCCCCTCTCTCACTATCAGGATCCGCCTTTGGGGGTGAATCCATGAGGGATTATATTTGTCGATTCTATAGAGATGGATCTCAGCCAAGTAGGGACGGCAAGATCAGTATTTGAGATGTCACTAACTGGTCCTTGAGGACTATCTTATTCATCTTTGCTAGATTGGCTGGTATAGCGGCTCTTCACTTGGCCAACAGGTCCTATATGTAGTATGCCTTGGAATGCCTTGAACCAAAGGTATTCAATTGGTGTGATGCAGTACTTCTCGTGATAAAAGAACAACTTACCAAGGTGAAGAATGGAAGACCCAAGAACTTTGGTTATGGTTCTATTTTGGCCGCTTTCACCTTGGAGAAGATCCCATTAATGCAGCCATAGTACATTTCACTTGGAGTGCCAACATTGACAGAACCACGGATGTAGAGATGGGTTGATCTTATGGCTAGACATGTTGGTCAGTCATGGATTTCATTCTTTGATGCCTTCTTTGAGTGGTTCAACCATCAACAAATGGTTTATGCTGGGATGGATTTCCGGGGTGACCCAGATTTGGTGTTGGTGGCTGCTGAGCAGTGGGGCGTTATAAGTAAAATATTTGACCATATCTTTGTTTATTGCTTTTATAATGTTCTTGTGTTTTTTAAATGTTATCAAGACTAATCAAACCCATGTACTTGTACAGATATTGGACCGGTGCGACCAGCAGTGCGCCCAAGGGTAGCAACTATCTTTCCAATAGGAGACGCTGTAGGGAGGGCTGTCCTTAACGACCTGGATGTAGCCGAGACCCTTGCCATATTGTAGGATTAGATCGAGGATCTCAACCTTGGTATTCAAGATGTGAGGACTGATGAGTTACCTTTGACATTATAGTGCCATACCACTAGTGTGCCGAGTTGATGGACTAGGCTCTTACGTATGATCACACAAGTGGTGACTTGTTATCACCAGCACCACTAGTCTAGGGTGCTTTCCTACATTTTTGAGTTTTTGGGTCGTATGACCAATTTTGTCATGGACATAGAACATTTTGTAAAAAACTATAAATAGTTATATATGTTTTTGATTTTCGGAGCTTTATTTTGGTTGAGTTATATGATCCTGATGAAAATGTTTAAAATGCTTCTCTTTCATAAATGCTGCAAATGTCTATTTAACACATAATTTGCTATTGAACCAGTTAATGTGTTTAAGTTTATGGAAATGTGTTGGTATTGAATAGAATCAAACTGCCTTTTCAAAATCCTGACCCTTAGGAATATACGATAGATAGTTGGATTCCAAACAGAATAGATACCAGTAAGCTGTAGGATGATGAGTTGTGAGCCTAGCCTGAGAAAAATTCGGTGTATGCCATGTGTGATGGCATCAGAGAGAAGCTCTATCAACGCACTATATTCAGCAATATTGTTCATTGACCGACCAATACATACCCCTCTGAAACTCATTAACTCACTGCTTGGATCAAAGATGGCCCAAGCCGCAGAAAATAGGTTCTGCATACTATGACTAGCTTTTTTGGCATATACAACAAATGATTCCAATAGGTTTGACATATGCAACAAATGAAAAAGTGGATTACCTAACCAAAATGATCACTCTCGACGAAAACAAAAAATGTAACAAAAGCATATAAAGAGATTACTACACTTAATCAAGCATAGTAACACTTAAGGTACAACCCGTTTCGGGGTTGCGACAGTAGAATCCCATCGTAATCTACTAGCTCATAGGTTCCTTTTGCTAAGACTCACTTAACAATGTAGGGACCCATACACAATGATTGGAACTTACCTGCTCCCAATTTTTTATAAGTTGCCATGCTTGTCAAACTACACCTTGACTCGTTTCCTATGAGCTTTGTTAGCCGAGGTGGCATCACGACGGGTTTCATCCAACTGGATTAGTTCTAGGAAACAAGTCTCTTCTTTTGATGTTCTGGGTAGAAGGTTTACTACGATCTTGAGAGATGAAATTTCACACTGAACTGACAAGACCACTTCTAAACCATACATCAATTGAAAGGGTGTAAGTCCGGTTGCATTTCTCACTGATTTCCTATATGCCCACAAGGCCAAGTATAGGAGTAGGTGCAAATTCCGTTTGTGGACTCCAATCATCCTTTGTACCATGTGATTCAAGACATTGTTGATCGCCTCAACTTGTCCGTTAGCTTGCAGATAATATGGAGTAGAACTATTATGGGACAGTCCTAATTTGGTAGCGAATTCAACCATCATGTGATTACAGAAATGCGATCCATGATCTGTGACTATAGCTTGTGGAATGTTGAATCTAGAGACTACATGATTGAAAAAGAAAAGAGTAGTCATTTCACCGCTGTTGTTTAATGTAGGCATCACCTCAGCCCATTTTGTAAAATAGTTAACTGCGACTATGATATACCCATGTCCCCCAGCCGATGTGGGGTTACATGTCATGAAATCAACTACTGGATGTAAAGGTGCAGGTGGTATTTTGGTTTTGTGGTCAAAGATTTGACAAGCATGGCAACTTTTGACTACAATTATGCAATCTTTAAACATTGTTGGCTAGAAGTAACCTGCTCATAAAATATTTTGCGTCGTAGCGTAACCAGATTGATGCCCCCCACACGCGCCTGAATGATAATCATTCAAGATTTTTTTGGCCTCCTCATCGGTGAGGCACCTTTCAGAACTGTATCAATACCACGACGGTAAAGTGTATCACCGATGATCATGTAGTCTTTTGCTTGGTATTGAGTACGTTGTAGTTCTGAGCAAGAGGTGTTAGGCCTATATGTTTGGGTTTGGAGATAGATGATTATATCTCCATACCACGGATCTCTCAATGATATCAGAAACAAATATTCATCCACGATTGATGCTTTGGATGTTGAATCATTGGATGACGATGGCAAGTCGCATAGTAACTCTACGAAAATCAGAGATTCTTTGATTTGGATTTTACAAATTCCAGATCAAACTCTTGCAAAATGGCTATCCATTTCAAATATTTGCCCCCAAGTAACTGACGCGACAGAATGTAAGTCATAGGGTTGCAATATGACAAAATGGTTGTTTTGTGGAAGAGAATATAGTGTCGAAATCTCTATACTTCTTGAACAGCTGCAAGAACCAGCTTTTCAACATAGGAGTACTTTCTTTCTGTATCATTTAAGTTTCGACTTAAATAATATATAGGATGTTCTGTTCCATTATCTTCTTGAACTAAAACCATTGTGATGGTCATATCTGCTCTAGCTAGATATAGGTTAAAGTCTTTTCGATATTCAAGAGCGTACATTAATGATGATTTTATTAGGGATACCTTTAGAGCATCAAAGGAAGCTTGCGCAACCTAATCCCAGTTAGAGGGAACTTCTTTTTCAAAAGACTTGTATAACCTTTAGCAAGTTCGGTGTAATTTGGAATGAACCTCCTTAGAAAGTTTAGTTTCCCTTGGAGTTTTTGAATCTGAAGCAAATTTGAAGGTGGAGGCATATCGATGATCACCTAAACCTTACATGGGTCGAGTCAAATCCCATCATTAGAAACCACAAAGCCAAGTAAATGACCAGAACTGACACAAAATACACACTTGTAAGCATTGAGTCGTATCTTGTAGTGTCGGCAACGTAGAAATATAGCTCTCAAATGCTGTGGATGATCAGTCGCTTTCACGAATGAGTCGGTAGATCATCGAGATATGGTTGAACAATGTTCTTGATGTCATGGAAGGTGTTATCACCTAGAACTGCAGTGATACGTACATAATGTTGTCCATAAAATTTTTGTTGTTCAAAAAATAGGTGTCTAATGGTTATTGCCCTATGTTTGTCACTTAGGGATCGTGTTTTATAAAGATATTCATATGAATCATGTTCAAAAGCCGTTATCTATCCTCCATCATGATTATATAAGATATGTCTTGTCTTATATACGTCACTGGTCCTTTTCGCGTTTTCGCAGTGCAATTTTATTGGTTGATTTTGCAGCACAATGATGTTTTAGTCCTTTCACAGCGTGTCAGTAACCAGCCATTTCGTAGCGCATTTTGTTAACTTATAACTGTCTGCACTACGAAATCGCGGATTCGGGGATTTAAACAGCACTGATTCTTAGAATGTCATGTCTGGGGGATGAGTCGGTATGTCCGTCCGTTTATTGTCAGAATGGCGTCCTTTCAAGCAAGTATAAGCCATCATTCCACCAATAGGTCCATGAAATCATTCAAATGGTCTGTAATGCTGGTAGTGTATGATATTTGTTAATGTTGCATGAATTGGTTCGTTTGCATGATAAGACTGATAAGTTGCGGAGGAGCCCGAGTTCATTTTTTAAAGGAACCCGATTGCAAGCGAGCCTACTTACACCGAAAAAGAAGTGGCTGAGATGGAGAGGGCCGTAGCTAAAATCCCAGCCATGGAAAAGGAGGTTGCAAAACTAAAGGCACAGCTAAATAGATTAGCTGCCAAATGAAATTGCAGATTTTAAAAGTCAGGTGCTGCTCCAGAGTTTTGCTTTATTTTATTTAAGTTCACTGTTTTTAAGGCATGTAAGCACGGCATATAAAATCAAGGTAAATTAGGAGTTTTGAAACCAGTGGCCAAGCTATTACAGTCACAAAGAATATTGATACATTCATTAAAGACTGTGTTTTTGAAGAAACAGCAGTTTCGTAGTGCGCTACGAAACTGTTGTAGGTGCTACTTTTTGAAGAAATTAAACAGTTTTATGATGAGGTCATCAGATTTAGAAGAAAAGGCCTAATGGACATCAAGGAGACGAAATAAGACTATCAGGGCCATTTTGATAAGGACAAGTGTGCATTCTTCATAAAGGTAAAATATTTTGTCTTAAACCATTACTTTAATAAAGGTGCTTTATTACCGGTGGTTAAGGTTTGGCTGAAGATGCATATGAGGATTTGGGCTTGTACACATGTTCAATCAACAAGACTTCCAGCATATCAGGAAATATGGATAATGCTCATCAATTGTGGAGTATTTAAGAGCTGGGAACATATTGCTTAACCTTCGAAGGATGGTGGGAAACATGGACCGAAAAAACAGGGGTTTGTTCTTATAATAAATAAACCATCAGCACATTCAGCATCCAAGGCTAATCCAGTTTCTTGCATCCTTATCTCAGCTATCACGGCCAAAATTAAAGGAGACAGCTATCGAAGATTTAGAAAGGAATTATGATACGAGGAGAATAAAATTAGAATTTAAGTTTGATTAGAACTCTTTTGTAATTACAGTTCAATGCTTAGTAGATTTAATGAGTCTGTTAAGATAGATAAGGGTAGTTAATGTCAGTCATCGAGCTCCCCTCATGCTGGAGGAGGAAGCTCAAAGTAGTTAAGAATGTTTTCCTATATATAGAGGAAACTCTGATGTAACAAGGGTTGGAGATTTATGCAAAAAACAGAGTTTATATTGGCCTGTGTAAAGACTTTTTACAGTAATAAGAATCACTACTTTTTCTTCTCAAGATTCATACTTTGTTCAAATGCTCAAGATGTATGTGGTTCTGTCTTACCAAATGTAAGTTTTACAGCTTTATAAATATACAATCACTCTGAATTCACCTAGTGCTCAGACTTCCTGTGTATATTTATGAGTTGAGGTTCTTTTGAGAAATATCAGTTTTACAGCTCTATAGGTATACAATCACTCTGAATTCACCTAGTGCTCAGACTTCCTGTGTATACTTATGAGTTGAGGTTCTTTGAGAAATGTTTTAAGTGTTTGAACATTACATGCATTGACTTCCATGAATGAGTAGTTGATAGTTTACTGAAATGGTGTTTGACTCCATGAGCCCAATGGAAGAAATGTTGTGTTGTATTTCCAACCATCCTGTTTATTTAAGTCCTCATTACAAGAGTTAGCCCTCTTAGTGTTTAAAGATAAATCAGTAGTTTATTTTGAGAGAGCCCTCTCAGGTTAGGGAGGCTAATCCTTAGTCAAGAGTCTGGTCTGAAATAGTTACATAAAGTCTAACTGATTAGCAGCCTTCAGTGTTGGATTTTGTGATAACAGAAGGCATAATTCATAACCCTTTGAAAAGTTGCCTCTGCATTCTTTAAACTGAAAGGTAACTTGCGGTACGCGAATGTGCCCCATGAACATATAAATGCAGTCTTCGACTAGTCCTGTGGGTATATATTAATTTGATTATACCCAGAAAATCCATCCATGAATGAAAAGATTTAACATCCAGTGCATTCATCAATTATCTAGTCGATGAAGGGTGTAGGGTAGTTGTCCTTTGGACAAGCTTGATTTACATCCCTGTAATCAATGCACACTCTAATCGTTCCTTGTTTTTTCATCACAGGGACAATATTCGATACCCAATCAGTTACAGGAATTGGGTAAATGAAACCAGCATGTAAACTTTTTTGAACTTCTGCCTTGGTGGCAGTGGCTTTCTTCAGGTGCACCTGCCGAAGTTGTTGTCATACCGGTTTGACATCTAGATACATCTTGATTTTTTGTTCAACTATGCTCAAGTCAATGCCTATCATTTATTCATATGACCATGTAAAGACATCTCTAAACTCGTGAAAGAGAGTGCAATATATTTCCAGTTTTGAAGAAGAGCAAGATTTTCCAACATGAATATTCTCTACAACATCTGGTTTGGTCGAGATATTTATGGCGATAGTTTCTTCAGTATTGGACAGATTTCACTCGAAATCCATCGTATTTACAGTATTTGATAGAAAATAAAAAACTGAAGGATGATTAAGGAAGCTGGAACAATCTTCATGGTAATTCAGAAGATGGGAACGATGGTGCAATCTTCCCATGGTGCCTCTCCTATCATCATTGACGAAAAATTCCTTCGTCTATAGAATGTACATGCGACCGAGGATCTGAAGAGGTATCATATTCCTTAGACCTATCTATCAAAACACTTGATGAGCGTTGATTTGGGTTTGCCCCCCAGGCAAAGAAAATTGATTGCTATAATATTTTTATTAGGCTTGGAAGCAATACCTGGCGATGATCCATGTTAACATCATGTTCGGAAATCTTCTGAATCTTTGTAGATATAGAAGATAGCATATTGCAAGTTTCCATCGTGGCCACTTCCACCAGATTATTTGGAGGTGGTACGGCAAAAGTACCCATTAAGGCTGGGTCTTTTAGGAGGCCTACTCCAATGTTTTGGAGCAAATGAGAGCATCCATGGATCATTGGAATGCTTCTCGTAAGTTGTGAACTATTGGGGACGAAGGTTTGTTGATCAACGATTGTAATTCCTCCTTGAAAAGGAAATGCAATCTTTCTAAAGTATGTTGACACAACTGCAGCCATAGCATAAATTCAGGGCCTTCCTAGTAGGATATTGTAATTGAGGTTTCCATCGATAACTTCGACATCAATTTATACTGTTTGCCCCCCATTTCAACTTGCAAGTTACTTAAAATCCCGTATGGGGTTTATGTTCATCCTTCGAATGCTTTTAATGTCATTGATGATCATGACAAGGGTGGTGAGCCTAAAGTTTTCCAGCAACTCATTAACATAATGCATGTAGATGCCCCCTCATCAATAATTTTTCAATGAACAGTTTTCTTGAGGGATTTCACTTGTATGAGGAAAGCGAGTTGAGCTTGTAACTGAGGTTCATATCATTTATGATTAAAGGCCACAAGATTGGAATTTGCTGGGTCAATCCGACCTATTGCTTATAATATAGCCTGCTTTTGGGAGGGGCAATTTTGTAGTACTTCAAGTGTCAACATAACGGATGGTGATTGGGCTAGATCCTCTACTATATTATAATTCTATGCTACTTGAGCATGTTGGGTTGTGTTATATTCTTTCCACGACTAACCTATGTAGTGAACCGGGGGGTTAGAGGGGGGGC
>APFE030670182.1:37631-72363 GCA_000404065.3 Pinus taeda | reverse complement strand
AAAATTGTCCAAATGTCGGTCCATGTCACCATTCAGCTGAGTGTACCATTATTCAGAGGGTTTTCATCATCATGTCAAGTTCCATTGGGTCATTTTACAGCATGTTCATGCTTCATTTGTGCCTAGGTAAGGTCCATTTCCCTCTCCTAGGGTTTTGAAGGCAATTTCTCTTGAATGGTCAAATAATTAGAAAAACTTGTATCCTGATGTTCATACACTTTCCCCTATCATTAATGTACCTTATTAAATTCTTCCCATCACTGAGATCCCCCAAATTCCTCATTTTTGCACAAACCCTAGTTTCTTGCCACAACTTGGCAATTTTCTAGGCTAGGCCTGTGTATTGCCCTTTTGGACCCCTTCCCCTCACTCAATCTCTGAGATTCCACTTTCCCCTACTTCCTAACATCCCTCCCTACTTCAAAAAATTTCCCCAAGAATTTATAAGCCCCTTATCCCCTTCATTTCGCTCCATTGCGACAAAATTCCTTGTTTCATACATCGGGACAAGTCGCACTCAAATGATGTTCCAGAGCAATAAAAGATGAATTTGGGAAAACTGAGAGATTTTTTTTCCAAAACATGCCAACAAAGAAAATCCTCCTTCACTTTTTGCACAGGTGTCATTTCTTTAGAGAAATGTCAAAGAATACCGTTGCCTGAGGAGAATCAAGGGCACCTCTGAAGTGACCTTGGGAAAATCACGTTTTCTCCTAGCTTGGTTGGCCAAATTATTTTCTTGATGGGTAAAATGATAACTAGACACAAAGGGATTTCCAATGAGCTATCATGATCTCAATTTGGGGTTGAGGAAGGCATTCAAAAGTTGACTGCAACAACACTCTTCCTTGAGGCAGCCTCATTTGGCACTTTTTGATCAGTCTTGGGAGATTTGACTTTTGAAAGCGAAAATGAACTCCAAATTGAAAACTTATAGTTGGGTTGGAAATCAGACTCAAAGACCTTTCCAATGAGCTATCCTGCACCCGATTCGGACACCGGGAAGGCCTCCAAACACCTCCTGCAAAAGGGCGCGACCCGTCAGAGGCACGCGACCCGTCAGGGCACCTCCAGCAGTGTAAAAATTACACAGGCGCGACCCGTCAGAGGCACAAGACTCGTTGGGAATTCCTCCACCAAATTTCGCCAGTAAGCTGCCAAACAACCCCGGATTGCTTCAAGGTTGCAGGGAGGCCTCTCCTCATGAAAATACATTGTTTTCCAAAGTGTGAAAAGCATGTGAATGTGGTTTAAAGCCAATCATTTTGAAATAATGAATCCAATGCATATTTGCTCAAAAATGTCAAAGTGTTGGTTGAACTAGGTTTTGTCTTGTTGTTTTAAAGGTTATCCTTTTCACCCCCACTTTTTCCCTACATTCTATTTCCACCTCCCTCATCATTTTATTCATTCTCCCTACCAAAAAAATATCAAAAGCCCTAAACCCTACCCCTATCCCTAAAAATCAAGAAACTAAACCTAAACCCTACCTCTCATAAAGCCTTTGCAAATCATATATATGTGATGGGGTATATATCATGATTCCTTCCCTTAACTCCCTATTTCATATGTTTTTTCCAATTTCCCTTCAAAGTCTCCCTTCCCTAACATTTCCCTTGTGCTATTTGTCCCCTTGAAACAACATCTCAAACAGTTGAAACAGCATTCAAACAGTCAAAACAGCAGGGTATCCCATGGGAGGATTTTATCTCTTGAGAGGCTATGCTTATCCAGCTCAATGCTCACTTGGAGAGGTTGTTGGCTAAGGCCAACCAAGATAAGAAATTGCTGAGAAACATGAAGAATCATTATTGGGCACAGATGCACGTGTGCAAGGCAAAGATGAAGGTGCTTCAAAGGCAGTTGACCGAGGCACTAAAATGGAGAAAGAGGCCCGATCCCCTCCATATCTTGGCCGAGGCTTCACTCAAGGACCAAGGCACTAAATAGCCTAGCCATAGCACAAATCCCAAGAAATTTTGAGCATTTTGGGTAAATTTTGGTTTTCTCGGGCAATTTACAGGTTTTCTCCATTAACGGGTCTCACCCCCGGTGAGACCCTTCATCCCGGCAACTCCATTTTGCAAAAGCTCAGCATTTCCAGATTTTTCATGGAAAGTTACACTTGCTCAGCCATTACTAAGAAATTTCACCAAGTTTTGGGCCTCCAGAAAGCCAAAAAACATGCAAAAAATGACTTTCTGGCACATTTTTGACACACAGAAAGCAGTTTTGGGAGATTGCAATTTTGGAGGGGCAAATGACCACCAAATTCAGAAATTCCACTTGGGATGGAAAGTAGACATCCATACCTTTCCAACAAGCCCACTTTTGCCTCATTTGGACACCTGGAAGTACCTCACAATCAGCTCCAAATTAGCGCGACCCGTTCAGGAAGAGGGCGCGACCCGTTGGGCAGTTTTCACAGGAATTCATCTACAGCTCAGGAATTCGCCCAGCTTTGACCAGTTTTGACTTGGGATGGGATTTTTCAACCTCTTTGATGTGATTAATGTATTTTCATGTTGACATGACACTTATTTACCTATTCTAGAAGATTCATTCATGAAATAGCAAACATTTAATGAATGAATTGGTTTCCTAGCTTATAGAGACAAGTTGTTTTGACTGCCTAGATTTTAGTGCTCAGTTTATAATTGGTTGAAACAGCTCCTAGAAGGATGAGCTCGACCCCTAGAGGCAAGGAAAGGTGTTAGATTTCCTATATTATGTATTTTCTTAGTCATTTTGAGAGGTTGGAAGGTTGGACTCTTGAGGGAGAAGCTATCATTGTATTATTTCACTGTATCTCTGCAATTTTTTGGCTAAGGAAGACCAGGGTTTTGCAGTCCTTTTTGGGATTCTTGTGGTTACATGTATTGATGGTGTGTTTCTCTATGTACCTGTAAGTGTGTTATGTGAATCAGTTCCTTTCTTTTCCTTCTGCACATTAAGCAAACGAAGTGTTAAAGTAAGAATTCATGACTGTCATGCTCTGCTTTTAAGTTTCTTTAATTTCAATGTTTTCTACTGTTTAAGGAGAATTCAAAGTTATTGTTTGCTCTCATTAACTCCTCACCTGTCATTCCTAATCATCCACCTCAATCAAAGGCATCAATACTGTCTCCTACCTCGCCCAAAAGAACCCCCTGCAGAAACTGTGTCCAATCCCCGCACCCAAAATTGCCATCCCCTCAATTTGCCACCAAAAACCCTAAAAACCCCAAATCAACCCTTTTGATCAATTTACTAGCCTAAAATCAGTGTTACCCTATTGGTCATCTATCCATTGAAGATTTTATTGAGATTGACCGGAGAGAGCCTTCTCCTGCCCCGTAGGGCTAGCTACGAGGCTAAATGGTTTGATGTTGCCTTGAGGTTTGCCTTTTTCAGCCTGAAGTGAAATTTCAAGCGCTAACACATCCCACACTGCACTCTATCCTCCTCTCACTCTGCAACAACTTGCTATTCTTCTCAACAACATTCACTAACAAATTTCCCATGCAACACTCTACTATTCTCGGACCTCTTCTCTCAACAACATACTTTCAACACTTAGCCCCTTATTTTCACAGGATCTCTTGACCTCTCACATAGAAGAACTGGATCTATCAGACCTCTTCTCTCAACACCATACTTTCAATACTCAACCCCTTCTTTTCATAAGCTCTCTTGACCTTTCACACAGAAGCATTGACTCTTTGGGCCTCACACAACAACTCTGCCACACTCTAGGCCTTTTTCCTTTGCATAGGCACTCTCTTCCTCTCTCTATAGCATAGGCTCACTCAGCCTCTCCTCAATAGTGAAATCATAGCCAGAGCTCTCCACACAACTTACTGGCAACAATTCTACTTTCCCCTAATTTCTCTACTGCAATCCTAGGTCTTGTTTCATTGAAACACTGTGATCGATTCTATCTCTATCAGCCATCACTCTTCCATTCACATCACTTGAGTTTGCTCTTGCATGACTTCTCCATCCTACTGTTGCATCTCTTGCTTGAATTTTTTTGCTACATTAAACATGAGAATGGGTACCATTCACTCACCAACTATGGTTGTAGTATAATTAATTCAGAGAATGAGTCTCTGTGTGATTCTCCTTACTAAGAATTAAATCTTAGCCAGTCTTGCACACTCCAACAAGGCTCTCCTCTTTGTAATAAACTATCTTATTCTAAGGCTCTTTTCTTCATTTAATTCCTTGTAGCATGCATGCAACATCAGGGATGACTTGTCTCAGCTCATTGACAGAATCCATTTACATCATCTTGCACAATAGTGGTCCATCCTGCCTTAACCCAATGATCTCTGTCTCTGTCTCCTTCCTAAGAAAATTGCTATTGAATCCATCAACCAACTCTTATGTGTGCCTTTACTCTTAGCCACCGACTCATTCATCATTCAGACCTATGTGCTGCAATTCAGAGCCCAATCATTTCGTAACTTTATTAAGGAGATGTTACGAAATCAGTAAATTATGATCCTGACCCTTAGCCCCTTCTACTTTGCTTCGTATTATTTTTCCTCCATGGGACCGGGTGCTATGACTGATGACTTCATACACCTTTGTATTGGAATTTTGGAGCTCCCACATATCGTAACTTTATTAAGGCAAATGCTACAAAATCACAAAATTCCAATCTTGGCCTTTAGCCCCTAATGCTTCGCCTCTTATTATTTTTACTCCATGGGACAGGGTGCTATGACCGACGAATTCATATACCTCTTTTCTACAATTTTGGGGCTCCCCATATCATAAATTTATCAGTGTTTTCTTCTCAATGATGTTAAAAAAGAACCCACTTAAGATTGTGGATGACAAACAATCTCAACAATAGAAATGACTGCTAAACATTGTAGATCTACAGCTATTTATAGAAACAAAACCTGCCAAAATTATGATCTATGCTGCAATCATAGTTAAAAAATGAAAGAAAGAGTAATAAATCCAAAACATCCAATGGAAACTAGATATGTAAAGAATAATTTTATAATAACACCTGTGAAGACAACAGATAAATGTTACCAGTCCCCCTCTATGGGATGGGTTCTTGGCTATCCTTAAATGTCTTTAGTTTATGTAGTCTCTCTCCTCTATAATGCATAAACCCAACAAAAATATGGTGTGCGACAATGAAAATAATCAGAGTTACAACAATGAGTGCAACAATGAAAATAATCAAAAGTGAATAATGAATGGAAAACCTTCCTATTTATAACGAAATATTGAGTTATCCTTGAATAATGAGCAATAATAAAATATTATTGATCCCATTCTTGGAATTACCACTTGGAATATTTTATTTTATTTGTTTAGGAGGGAAAAAGTATTTAAACTTTTATATCGAAATAATAAATAAATAAATGATTTATTTATTATCCCAATGAATTAGTTAAGGAATAATAAACAAATAAATATTTATTTAATTATTCCTAAGGGATTTAGTCAAATTTAACAAAGAATAATAATTAATTATTCTTAGAGAAAGATAAGAAAAATAATGATTTGTCTATTTATTTTTCATGATTGGGTCAAATTTGACAAGGAATAATAATAATAAAACAATGGTTAAATTAACTATTCCTAGAATAAAATCAAATAAATAATGATTTATTTAATTATTCTTCATGGGTTTAACTATAAATTACTTCATAAAGGTGGTTTATTAGGTAATTTCTCACATCGAAAGTAATTTTACTAGGTGAAATTGGCTTTACATGGTGTACTTCGACCCATCTAGTAAATTAGTCTAGATGATCAATTTTTTGGTGATAATAGAATTCCCCCCAACGTACTAGTGTTAGGACAAAACCGTATGATCAAAGTACATTGTAAAGACACAATCACTTAGACAACACATGGGAGTCAAGGAGAGAGAGAGAGAGAGACCAATGAAGCTGAAGCTGAGAGAGGATAGTGACAAAGGGGGCGAGATTATTGCAAGTATCCTTTTATGTTGTGGTACCAGACCTCAATGAGGCGGGGGATGCATACCCATACCCACCAAGATAACTTAGTACAAAAATAATGGCTCACCCAGAAATATGAAACTGAGCAATAAAGTACATGTTGAATGGTACATGACATGCTGGCATAAAAGAGCAAGAAAATAATACAATGTGTCCCATATACATAATACAATTGGTAAAAACATGAGCGAGGACTGAATACAATAATATGAGTAGATGAGATACAAACCCCCTTCCCTCAAAAAATGGGTGGGAGGGAGGGTAGAACAACTGCAAAGCCCTATTGAACATGGAAGGGCTCTACAAAACTGAATGGATCATCTGGAGGAGACGTGCATACTATGAACACTGCGATCGGTAGGAACCAAACCCATCAAATCTGTTGAATTGCATCATAGACTGTAGCATAGTAGATATGCAATTGGGCATGTGGGGGGCTTCCTGAAGAGCCACCCCCTCATGAGGTCTGAAACATCTCACACATTCCCAGGAATCACTGGTACAATCTGCTGCATCACTGGACCATCAAGTGTATGGATCATGAACATGAAACAACCAAGTCAAAGGGAAATAATGAGACCTTATGCTTGATCCAAGGTGCTAAACAAGAATGGAAGCTAGAACCAAGATACACTGCCCTCTAGTTCGTTCTTCTGGAATAAAGGAGCCGATGTCGACAGAATAGGGCCCGCGATAGATGAGGCAATGAGGATCCTTAACTAAAGCACAAGGGAAAATAGTAATGTGACTGATGGACTCACACCAGGGATAATTGGGAAATGGGATTGAGGGACAAACATATGACTACCCTTGTTAGAGCATAAAGTGCATGGTTGACCTGGAAGCAACTGACTCAACTCTAGAGGGGATGGGGACAGTATGACTGGAGGCCAAAATGGGAAACATAGGATGAATGGTATGCAAATATGGATGGAATATTGTGATATGAGATGATGGGACATGAAATAGACTCCAAGAATGCAAGGGTGACTCATTGCGGATGCTCTGAAAAAGAGTGACTAGATGATGCTTCCACATAGACAAGGTCCAGTGGGGACCATGAAAAATTTAGTAAATGATGGTTACTCATGATGAAAATTGACATATGGTACGAAAAGTAGTAAGAGGAGGTGTACCTCAAAGTACAAGTGTCACTTTATGATGAAATTCGATTTTGAGAGACGACGAAGCGACCTTCTTGGAAAAATGGTTTCTGGGTGAAGTGTCAAATCATCAAAAAATGAAGAAGACCCATTTTAGAGCTCGATGAGAGATTTCCAATGGTGTTGATGGTTCATCAAACTGAGCTATGGTTGAGTCGTAATGGACAAACCAAACATTGTAATCGAGATCTACAACTTTAAGGCAAATAGCCTTACTTGTCTAAAGATGGCCTAAATGCTTCTTGGAACATTGGTTCCTGGTGAAGAATTAAGGGAAGAGGAAAACACGAATGGACTACTAGAGGAGGTCTAGAATCATCCTCACCCACTAAGTCAAACATGGGGACTATGTGGACATAGAGTAGAGTATTTGAAGATATAGTATCAAACATCTACGATATGTGATGTGCATATGGCTCGCTGAGAGGCCGGTAGGAAAAACTATCCAAGGAATGGGAGGATAATTGACCATACCTAGATCTAGAGGGATCTAGGCTGAGACTTATGTTAATCAATGGATAGGGGAAAACCATCATGCCCCCAAGCATGGGATGTTGATTTGGTATGCAAAGATGGGAATGATGCCCCCTAGCAGGAGGATTTTTTGGAGTGCCATATTGTCCCGAGTGCTCGAAAAAGGGATTCAAGCATCCCAACCCAACTTGGCATGAGATCCTCCAAAGGAGATGTAGGGGCCTATGTGCCCCCCCGATATGCTATGGGTGTACTGGATGTATTTAGAGCTAAGGGGTCCAAACATTTTTATGATACATAATATTATTATGCATTTTGTATGATGATGATGGTTCGCCAAGGCAATCGTGAAACTCATTGAGACGAGGGAAACAATGGGAATAGTGACCTTGAAGATCACAAAGGGCATAATGGTGGTTTGTGCTAACCGTTTTGAGTTTCTTAGGTGGGACCGGTATGTCAAAATGGACTTCCTGAATATTTGACTCAGGGAACGCTTCATGAACCAAAGGTTTAAGCTGAGGAAGTTCAGGACAATTGTTGGTGGCATGCCCAACAACTCCACACAAAGCACATGAATTTGGGGCCTTAGGGGTTGGAGAAGTTTGGGGAGCCTTATCCTTCAAATCTTTCTTTTTGGCTTTGCCCCCCTGGCCAGATGATTTCGCAATAGGAGTTGGTTCCTGTTGAGGTGGTGACGGTACTGAAGCAGCAGTAGGGGTCATGGGGACCGGTTCAACTGGGGTCAAAGCGTGATATGGTCTTGGATGAATAGGCATAATTTTTGCAAGGGGATCGATATACCATACTAGGATACCAAGAGTAATGTTAGGAAGGACCAGAGAAGCCATGACGCATATAGACAAAATTCCCAGAGGGGGGAATAAGAAAGGTATTTGGCCAGTAGGATAATGCCCAGGCGGAATAGCTCTTGGATGGTTGAGACCTAGAGGAATAGTTCCTAGAGGGAACATAGGAAAGGCACCCACAAACAGAGGAGGTCCCGAGAGAGTGGATCCAAAGGGTTCAACTGGAAGAGAAACAACAAGATGCTGAGGAGTTGGCTGTTGATCAGGTGTATCGGACTATTTGACTCATGGAAGTAGGTTCAGAAATGGGAGGGGGAGGACCAGGGAAGGCACCCAACAATGAGGAATCCTTATAGACTCCGGGCGAGACACTGGTGAAATTATTTGAAGACTGGTTGTTAGACATCGACGAGATGATGGACTCAATGGAGGTCATGAATGCCGGATCGTAGTAAGTCAACTTATCAATGGTAATGATCTTCCCTTCATGAGGGAAGCACATCTTGCAAAACATCGTAGATGCAACGACTGACATGGATATGTGTAACTACTATCTAAGAGGATGTTGTAATCTAAAGGGGCATCAATGACTTTGATATTGACATGGACAGTCTTGCTCGCAAGGGTCATTGGACAATTGCGGTACATGCCAAGGGGCTGGGAGGAGTGTCCATCCCAAGCACGCAAAGTGATGCTGGAGGAGGACAACTCAGGTGACTTGAGTTGTTTCCAAATAACAACATACATCACATAGGTGGATGCACCTTCATCAATAATGCATCTGGAGATGATGACATTATGGACTCTACCCGGTATTTGGAAAGCAACAAATGAAGGCAATGGGTGATGCTCTAATGTATCAATTAGGAAGACAATCAAATGATCATTAGAAGGGTCCACTGCACCCAAGGCAGTAAGTAGAGCCTTCTTTTGGGAAGGGCACGACTTGAGGACTTCCAGTGCTGACATGGCGACAGGTGAATGTGCCAAGTTGTCTACTATACTGTATGTATTGGCAGCTATGTTAGAAACCGCATTACGACATAATGGTCCCTTTGGGATATTGGGAATGGCCTCAACTTTGGGTTGAGGGATCTGTAAAGGAACATTTGGTGTCGTAAGAGGCTCAACGACCACTTTAGTTTTGGACTTGGTAGCTAACGAAGTGGAAGGCTTGTCATATTGACGCGATCGAGTTTGTAGGTTGATATTGGAGGGGTTAACCTCATCAGAGTTCATCATCAGGATCTGGTAGTCACTGGGACTAGAAGGTTGGGGGAGGTGGGTTGCTTGACCTGGATGGGGTTGAGAGGCAACAAATCCTTGTTGAGGGAAAGGATTTGTGAGCACGACTAGTTGAGGTGGAAAAAAATTCTGAGGTGGTTGTTGGCCTCGAGAAGTTGCTTGAGCTTCCCACATTTGGCACATTTGGGGTAAGAGGGGACACTCATGTGTATAGTGGCCATGTACGCCACAACATTCACAAGGCTTTTTTGTAGGAATAGCCGTGTTCTTCTTGGGCTCAGACATGGTTGGTAGGATCCTCTCTAACAATACCCTCAAACTTTGGGATGTCTGAGGGAAGCTTGGTCGGCATAGAGGGCCAACCAGAATCATGGTGTATGGGGTCATTTATCAATTGGTTAAGATCTGGTAGACTTAACCCAGCCATAAAGGGGAGCATGGGGTCTGCCGGAACAGTTCCTGAGACTGTTCCGCCTGATGTGACCATCGTATATTAGTGGAGCCACCGCCAGTTTGGGTTCCTACACCAGATGTGGGTCCAGACATGGTGACGATATGTGGTGAAGGAGGTTTGGAATCAGATGAGGAATCATAAGGACCAGGAGAAGAGTCAGGATGGGGACTCAGAGGGCTATGAACTCGAACCTGATGGGGAGGAGTAATACGCCCAAGTGAAAGCTGGGGGTGAAGGCCTAATAGTCTTTGTGACTCATGCCTTGGTGGCGTAATGATGCAAGGACACACGGAACACAGAAATGGTGAAGGGAGATTAAAAATATATGTTCTGTCTTTGATGCGGTGAGATAAATTCATTATCAAAAATCTTGGCTTGGTGGTGTAAACCAAGCACCCTTCACTTAAGGTGTGCTTGTATGTGCCTGTGTATTAATTGATTAAGCCCAGATCATGTTTGTAAAAAAAGAAAAAGGTTTGCTGCAAATAAACTGAAATAAAAAAAAAAAAATAAACATCAAAATAATTAACTAAACCCCACCCAAACTGGGTTTGCAAACACTGTACTGCTTGGTGGCTAAACCGATGGGAAATACACTAAAATGGTCAAGAGATTTGAATTTCGGTGTGATTGGGATCAAGTGACTCTAAGTTGCTGGAAAGTGGTGCAGTAACAATAAAAAAATAGAGGGGAAGATCGCTGCAAAAAGATAGGGAGATGGGTGAAACACCTAGGGCAACCAATGGGACCCTAAGGGAATGACCAAACAAGTTTAAATGTGAAAATATGGATCATAGAAACCTATCTTATCAGATCTGAAACAAAAGGTTATAGATCGGGGAAATGTGGTTGAAAGTGCTGCAGAAACTTAGACTTCTCACTCAGCTAAACTCCTCCTAGAAAGGTGGAAGTGTACTAGAAGCCCTAGGGGAGGCTAGATTCAACTTTGACGAGTAAAACAAAATGGATCAAGGCCTAAGTAGGATGAGACAGAGGCTAGATACCCAATAGACAACTCTCAGCAAAACCCAGAAATAGATATGAGAAAAATTCTAAAACCTAGAAATCACAGGTTTTGACCTGTTTTTTGATGAAATCACACTTTTTTGGGCAAAAAGCTGCATTCCGGAGCCCAGATCGCACCTTTTGGGCTGAAAACTGCGATTTCTATTCCGAGACTATTGACCTGCAAATTTCAAAGAAAAGTGCCGCCTTTTCTGCAGCCGGTTCCTGTGACCTGCGAAAATGACCAGAAAGATTACGAAAGTCAGAAATTTATCAGATCTAGGGTTAAAACAATAGGAAAAATTAATAGAATTGAAAAAATAAGAAACCCTAAGCTGAAAACCAAAGGTTACCTAGGTTTCTGGATCTGAAGTATAAAACTCAGCAGAGTCGCCAATTTTTTGTAGTGTTTTATTCTTAATGATGTACGAAAAGAACCCACTTAAGACCGTGCATGAAAAACGATCTCAAGAATAGAAATGATTGCTAACATTGTAGATCTACAGCTATTGATAAACACAAAACCTGCCAAAATTCTGATCTATGCTACCATCATAGTTAAACATTGAAATAAAGAGTAATAACCCCAAAACATCCAATGGAAACCAGATATGTAAAGAATGATTTTATTATAACACCTGTGAAGGGAACAAATATATGTTACCGGCCCCCCTCTATGGGATGGGTTCTTAGCTATCCTCAAACACTTTCAGCTTCTGTAGAGTCTCTTTCCTCTATAATGCATAAACCCAACAAAAATGTGGTGTGCGACAATGAAAATAATTAGAGTTACAACAGTGAGTGCAACAATGAAAATAATCAAAAGTGAATAATGAGTGGAAAACCCTCCTATTTATAAACAAACATTGAGTTATCTTCGAATAATGAGAAATAATTAAATATTATTGATCCCATTCTTGGAATTACCACTTGGAATATTTTATTATATTTGTTTAGGAGGGAAAAAGTATTTAAAATTTTATTTAGAAATAATAAATAAATATTTAATTTATTTATCTCAATGAATTAGTTAAGGAATAATAAGCAAATAAGGATTTATTTAGTTGTTCCTAAGGGATTTAGTCAAATTTAACAAAGAATAATAATTAATTATTCTTAGAGAAAAATAAGAAAAATAATGATTTATCTGTTTATTTTTCATGATTGGGTCAAACAAAGAATAATAATAAAAAAATGGTTAAATTAATTATTCCTAGAAGAAATCAAATAAATAATGATTTATTTAATTATTCTTCATGGGTTTAACTTTAAATTACCTAATAAAGGTGGTTTATTAGGTAATTTCTCACAGTGAAAGAAATTTTACTAGGGTAAAATTGGCTTTACATGGTATACTTCGATCCATCTAGTAAATTAGGCTAGATGATCAATTTTTTGGTGATAATAGGAGTGTTACGAAATTTTAAGATTCCAATTGGACTTTAGCCCCTTTTGCTTTGCCCCTTATTGGTTTACACCATAGGACTAGGTACCGTGACTGCCGACATAGCTCTTAGGTTCTAAGCCCTTTAGGACTCTTCCGAGGGCCTATCTACTTATGTACTTGCTCTCCACCCTTAGTTGTTTGGGCTTACACAACCAAACAATAATAAACATCAGAAGCTCCTTGTTTTAGAACTTTTTCAAATTTCAATTAGAGCAGAGTTACAAAATCTCCAACCTCCAAAATTTTGACCTCCGAGATGACATCGTGCTCTTATCATCAACCCCATGTGGTGTCTCCATAGTGGTGACATGTGTCACTAGTATTTTCCCCATTAGACCAATCAATAATGCTTAAACTAATCGCCATGTGTCCTTCGTACTGCCATGCCATGTTGACGTCATCTACCACCATCAGGTCTTGAGGCCTAATCACCTACTCCCATGTGTCCTGTCCGAGGAGAGAGAAAGGGTCCATCGGTCCTTGGTTCTACAAACAAATTCCTTTGTAATCCCTGTTCCCCACAACCTTCGACACTTTTCAAAGAAATCAATTTATAAGAAGTTACAAGGTTCTGAAAACTTGAAGTTCTGAAGTCCCAAGCTTATGACCTTCCGAGGTCCTGATGTTCATCCTACTTCTAATATTTGGCTTGATCCGATATTCAGTCCTTCTAACATCTCGAGCCTCTAACCCTATGAAATCTAGGGTTCCGAAATTTGGCTTACTCCTCCAGTTCCAAAATTCGACCTGCTTCTATGGACTTTAAGATCCTTACTTCGGATGTCAATAACTTTTGATCATGAGATCCATTCATGGACTTCCACATACCGTTGGAAAGATATTTACAAGAAATAATCAAATATGCTAACTACAGGAGTATTTGAGTTGATATATTGAGGAAAAATCTCCTCCAAATTCTAGGACTCATGACCACCATAGTCATCGCATTATGGATTTTCCAATAGGCCTGCTACTATGGTGATTGTCTACTAGAGACTACAGGAACCATAGAACTCCCCTTGATATTTATAAGCCATGCACATCAATGATAACATATGCTACTATCAAAAATATCTTAGTGGACATAAATGTTTTCTTTCCTAACATCATGCTAGCACATACATCCATGCTAATCTAGTTGACCTCAATGAAAACACACTTGTTTACTGTCATACAATGCCAACTTCCCAACTTGATCTCCCAACATGATTGTTGACATCAATTCCAACACACTTATTACCACTAACCAAAAAAACAATTCCAACTATCCAACAATCCCCCCCTTTAGCATTGATGGCAACACCTCTTCATTTCTCCACATTGATGACTAATCCTCATCTACTTCCACACATCTCCTTACATGAGCCACCAAAGGATTTATTTCCTCTGCTTGGGCCATCACAACTTGTTCTCCAATAAGATTCTTTCCCCCTTTGACATCAATGGAAAAGGGCTACAAGATGCTTCTTCTCTCCCATGCAATGATTGACTATCAATGACAAGGGTGTAGTTGCTGATGTGCATTATTCTCTACAAATTTCTATTCTATGACTACTAGTACTGCTGTTCTATAAAATAGACATATGTGATATGATCCCACTGAAGATATACTACCTATACTTTGAATTCCTCTATTTTTTGACACCATATGGATGTTGGCTAAATACTAGTTCTGCTGATGCATCCTTTTTACCAATTAAAAATCCTCATGGTATTGCTGCTGCTTCAAATACCAATTATTAGTGATGCATTGAGCTTGCTCTTCATCGCTGCTACTGCTTCATCCTCTATGCTCACTTCTCCTTAGCATATACATTAACTAAATATGCTCCTCTTGAGACCTGGCTACTCCAAATATGGGTTTCTGCTTAAATAATACCAATTGCACCAAAAAGATGATACAAATTGGATAATATACCAGGAAATGTCTTATAGGTCTTTCTAAAAAATAAATGTCCAATTACACAAAAAGATTACTCCATATGAACCTAGACCATCAATTTACATAACGATACCAACTGACGACTAAGGGACATTGAAAGCTTATACCCATTGCGCTTTGTTTGCTCCCAACTTACCAAGGCAAGTTAAGCTCTTAATTATTTTATCAACCTAGGAAAGTACACTCAGAGGTGCTTACCTAAAATATATAGATCTAGAAGGCTCTAAAATTCTAATGGCTACCTAATGGACTAAAATAACGATGCTTTCTACAACAGATCCTTTACTATCATTTTTAAATCATTTAAACATCAATCTAAGAGAAACAAATCCTATGGAATTCTAGTTGCAAACTAACAAAAGCAGAGTGTTGATGATTGACTGTAATCCTATATTCTCTTACAAGAATATTGCTTCAAAAAATTTGTACAATCACAACAGTCCAAAGTAATTTTAATTTAAATCACACAGTGAATAAGATAAATAGTGTTATAAACCAATATCAGTTAGATCTCTTACAAGAATCATTTACCAAACTGAAAATTGAATTTTAAAATTCCATTCTTAAATCACTTTAGAAATAAAACTAGAACTATTCCTCACAATTAAAGCTAACAAACAAATCTGGAAGTTGAATGTCAGCAGTGTCAAAATATCAATTCCAAGATCAAGATTAGTTGAATCCTCTTACAAGGCTATCTCTTCACAACAAATTCAAGTTCTCTTTAACTGATAATTCTGCTAACATAACTTTAACTCTAAACATGAAATGATTAACTGCTAAATTCTAATTTGCAGCTAGTAAGAAAAACAGTGTAAAGATGAAGTGTACCAGCAAAGTGATGAGGGCCCTTCAACACTCCACAAGCACACTAAAAGATGATTTAGAAGAGTGTAGCTACTAAGTCTTGAGACATAAAATTGCTGAAGAAGTTTATATTAAGTCTGGAATCAAAGATACACAAGTTGTCTTCCCATTTGTTCATAAAAGCCATTCTAAAACATAGCTTTCCCATATGGGTTATTTATCGTGAATCTTCTAACAAAAGCAACTATTGTTTCTCCATCTAATACTAACAATATTCCATTAATTACATCCCAAGGAGGTAGAATTTAGGTCCGTTCCTCCATTTATGCAAAAATTCTAAAATTGGAAAATATCTTGTGCACAAAAATCAGGAAAAAGTGATGAAGTGGCTGGGTTTGACCAGCTTTGACTGGACACTTGTTTTCTCCAAAACTGAAAACAAATAGCTGTTTCACCATCCTTGTACATTGTACTTTATGCCCATATTCTTCGAATTTTCCCACCTATGCTGCAACATGTCAATCAATAAAGCAATCATAGGTTGTTACAACTTCCTGTGATTTTTCTGAAAAATGTCATTTAAATATAAAAATTTCAAACATTAATCCCAAGCTCAAAATAATGAAAATGACAACATATGACTTAGTTTCTAAGGATTATTGTTTAATAATAAAGGTTAAATGGCTAAGAATGATAGTTAAAAAGATGAATTTGGAGTGGAATGGACAGTCAAATTTAGATACCAACATCCTCCCAAACCTAAGAATTTGCATGTCCTCATGCAACCAAGTCCTAACCTGTCAAGTGTTGTCTTCTGCTGCTACCTCTGCCTATGCTGCTTCAAGTAGAGCATTTATCTTCATTTGTGCTTCATGTTTTGTTTTTAGGATTTGATACTTGGTCTTAATTTCTTTCTTCTGTTTGTAAAGTTTGTAGGCCTTTCTACTAATTTGTATTTTATAGGTTGAGAGTTTCTTAACTTTCTTCTTTAGTTTTTCATTCTCTGCTTGGATCTTTTTGCTTTCTATTTTAAGTGCCTCATTTTCTGCTTTTATTACTCTTTCCAATACTTCCGATTCCTTGAGCTCTTGTTGTAACCTCTCAACCTTTTTCTTCAATCTTCTTTTCTTTTTACCTGAAACCTGTAGTTTCTGTTGCTCTGTTTCTTTGTCTTTGTCTTCCAATCCTTGTACATAGTCATATTGTGCTTGTTGTAGGACATCATCCTCCTCCAAAACTTTCCTTTGCTGGCAAAACTTTCTTTTTCTGTATTTTCTTGTGTAAGTAGTAAAATTTTTGTCTTGGTTGGCTTTTTCAGCATCTTCTCTCACCATCCTTCTTGTTCTGATATTGCTGGTGGATGAAATGGAATTGCTTTGTTTAAATTCTGAAAATTTTTCCTCTATGGAATCTACATCAATCACTGGTTCTACATGTTGTTGCTCCTGTAAATTTTTTTGTCCTTCTTGTGACTCTCTCTATTCCTCATCAGTGACAAATTCAATAGTGATCAAGAATTTTTCCCATGTTATACCTATGTTTTGTAATTCAGCTTCAATCAGAATTTTTATCAAGCCAAAATGATGTAAACTTGTATCCTTATTCTTCCTTTGCTTCTGCATAGTCTTAGACATTTCTGTCAAGCTTTGTAAAAGAAAATAGGGCAGACTTATAGTACAATCTCCTTTCAGATGCATCAACAACTTAATATGATAGAGGAATACAACAAAAAATCTACCTTCACAAGTTATAAAGTTTTGAATTATATAAACCATCTCATCCCATGGATGGATTAACCAACTTCTAGGGATCCCTGATTTCCAATCAATTGCTGATAATCTTGACCTGGATATAAAAGGTGCCCATGTTTTCTCCTTAAATTGTTTGGTTTTAAAGTATTTTTTTCCTTCTGGGCTTACACCAATTGCTTGAGAAATGGTGTCCTCTGAGACCCTAAATAACAGGTTGCCTACAACTGCCTTCTCCCCATTGAATGAAGAAGCAAATTATTTTGCTGTTTTCTTGTTATGCCCACTGTGTTTTTCTAAAAATGGCAGCCAACATTTTGCCCTAAGTATTTCTACACAGTCTTTATGATATCTGGAAGGGTCAAACTACAATGGTTCTGCCCGATTTGCCATAAGAGGAAAGGAAAAACTATGTCCTACTATCCTGTGTTTGAAAGGAATTTACAGTTTGTAAAAAAAATCTACCATACTGTAAAAAAAAATGACTGCAGTCCTTCTTGCCGTAAAACAATTTTTTTTACCAGAGTTTATGGTAAATTAACTACCTAGGCCTGATTTGTATGCTTAACTCCTGGTGGATGCTACCAATAAAGTTGAATGTCAGTAGTGTCCAAATATCAATTCCAAGATCAAGATTAGTTGAATCCTCTTACAAGGCTATCTCTTCACAACAAATTCAAGTTCTCTTTAACTGATAATTCTGCTAACATAACTTTAACTCTGAACATGAAATGATTAACTGCTAAATTCAAATTTGTAGCTAGTAAGAAAAACAGAGTAAAGATAAAGTGTACCAGCAAAGTGATGAGGGCCCTTCAACACTCCACAAGCACACTAAAAGATGATTTAGAAGAGTGTAGCTACTAAGTCTTGAGACATAAAATTGCTGAAGAAGTTTATATTAAGTCTAGAATCAAAGATACACAAGCTATCTTCTCATTTGTTCATAAAAACCATTCTAAAACATAGCTTTCCCATATGGGTTATTTATCATGAATCTTCTAACAAAAGCAACTATTGTTTCTCCATCTAATACTAACAATATTCTATTAATTACATCCCAAGGAGGTCAAATTTAGGTCTGTTCCTCCATTTATGCAAAAATTCTAAAACTGGAAAATATCTTGTGCACAAAAATCAGGAAAAAGTGATGAAGTGGCTGGGTTTGACCAGCTTTGACTGGACACTTGTTTTCTCCAAAACTGAAAACGAATAGCTGTTTCACCATCCTTGTACATTGTACTTTATGCCCATAGTCTTCAAATTTTCCCACCTGTGTTGCAACATGTCAATCAATAAAGCAATCGCAGGTTGTTACAACTTCCTGTGATTTTTCTGAAAAAATGTCATTTAAATATAAAAATTTCAAATATTAATCCCAAGCTCAAAATAATGAAAATGACAACATATGACTTCGTTTCTAAGGATTATTGTTGAATAATAAAGGTTTAATGGATAATAATGATAGTTAAAAAGATGAATTTGGAGTGTAATGGACAGTCAAATTTAGATACCAACACGCTTCATGAACACAAGATTGTTAGGCTAAATCAAATTCACAACTTAAATGAAATAAGGGTATTTCACCAAAGATGCAAACCTTTCATTATCTGTGTAATATTTCTTCCTGAGGCTAGAAAATGTTGTGTGCTACTGATATCAAAGAAGCTCCCCCTGATCCAATGCTCTCTGATCTCCTGCATGTACTTCCTTGCTTCCATGTGGGGACTAATCCCGTGGACCTGACTTGATTGTGGACCTTTTGTCATTCCACACTTTTGCAAAGCTCATATTCTTCTTCCCATAACATAAGATGTTGTTGTGTACTACCCCTAAAACCTAGCTGGATTCACTCCTCTTTATTTCAATGTTGATACATTTGAAATAAAAAAATACATTACTGTAATCAACAAGGGGACTCGAACATACATTCAACAATCAAATTCACTTTTCTATTTATTCTTTCTAGCTTCCTACTTCTTACTTATTCAACCTCCCTTGAGGCCATTATCTTCCTTTACTAAAGATAAATAGATGATCTACTTCCCTTGACATATAATCTTCCTTCTTTTTCCAAACCTTAAATGGCCGAGTCTTGACAGGAGCATTACTTTCCATCTTCTTCTTTTCCCATGTTTGGGATTTCTCTTGGCTATGCATGGCTTGATGAATATTCTCCTTCAACTCTTCTTTCTTCACCCAAATCCTCTTGCTGCCTTTTTCCCTTACATTTGGGTCTACTACAAGAGTATGAGGATCATTATTTTTCTATTTCTCCACACACTTTGTTTTCTTGCATGCCATCTACAATCCATGGTTTTATGTCCAAAATTATTGCAAGAAAAACAATACCCATAAAAATGGCTTTTGAGCACTGAAGAAACCTTTACTTGAGAGGGAAAGGACCTTTATTGATTCTTCATGTACCTTCCATGGAAGATTGGGGTATTTCCTTTCACTCTTTCATGTTGCTGCTTGGCTCTCTTCTGCTGCTCTCCTTACTGTTGCTTCTTAGAATCTTGTTGCTGTTGTTTTCCTTGTTACGGCTATTGCTATCCAACAACCTATTTTCCCTTATTGTTGTTGGATGTTCCAATTGCCCTTTCATGGGTGGTTTACCTTCCATATTTTTCCTTCTTAGATCTCGGTTCATATTCGAAATCAAAACCAACCTTGATGAGTGGGGATCTCTGCTTAAAAAGCATCTCATCCAAGGATTTTATTCTCTCCTCAAGCTTCTTATATCGAGACAAATCTTTATTTGAATTTTATATGTCATGTCTCAATGAGACTACTTCAGCTTGTAGTCTCTTATATTGAGATTCTCTGTCATCTAGCTAAATGGTTAGCCTCCCATTCAGTTTGCTAGCCTCTTCTTGTTGAGAATTTAGATCAACCATTGTTTTGATCAACTTATCATTCTCAAGATCATACTCGTGAAACTTCTCCTTTTGCTTGAGATTTGCTTCTGATAGCTCCTTGATCTCTTTTAGAGCAGAGATAAACTTCTTTCTAAAATAGATACTTTCATCTAGATCCTTTTCTTTACTATAATTAATCTATTAATGAGAAAGGTATTATAGACTCTATTGGAAGTTTCTTATGTTACTTAGTGCAACAGAATGAAAAGATTTCAAATAACATAAACACATAAACAAGTTGAAAACACATTCAAACATATCAACACAACAAAACTTAATAAAGGAGTTCACCAAAATTCCTGGCTACGTCTCCTAGTCCTTTAGCTTTTAGCTTTGACCACTTTATTTTGTCTTCAAAAAGCTGTTACAGGTATGAGCTCAAAAACAGAGACTCAAATGAGAAAATGGACCTCACCTTTGCGTTCAGCTCAAAATTTCAAGTCAAACGAGTATAAACTTGACCATATTTGGCCACTGTGACCCCTAGACCCCCTAGAATGATCCAAAACTACCTTTGTCCCTGCAAAACCACTCTCTGTTGACAAAAACCACCTCGGCCTGCACAAAAATGCCTCGGTCTGTGCACTGGTGGTATGGTGGGTTCGACACCTGCAACTGTTTAATAAAAGTTATGATGGTTTGGTTAACCAAGTCCCACCCTTGACATGTTGGTTATCCTGAATGTTTGAAGTTGTTGGTATATAAGGTTGGAGGTCGGCGGGTCGAAACCCCTGCCCGACACTCCCGCCATTTTACATTGGATATACATAGATATTCACACTATATGATAAGGTTTCTAGCTATATGGTTCCACTTGCCAATGCTTGTTATATGGTTTGTTTGGTTCATATATGGTATGTGGTTATCACTGCCTGTTGCATGTGGGATATTACATTAATAAACTTAAGGGTTCCCACAGTCATGGGGTTGACCCTGGTCGTCGGCCCTTTTTTTCGGCGACCCAAATCTCGCACACCATAAATATAACCTAATCACTTGTTTTAACAAGACCTGCGGTAGCCCAACCGCTGAGCTAGTTCTGGCAAAGAATTAGCCATTCGGGAGGCCAGGGGTTCGATCCTCCCTGATCCCCAAAATTTTGGAAATAAGGCCACATTAGGCAAAATCCGGGCTGCCACATGTCAGCACCAGATTGGCCCATATCAACCAATCAAACTACAACATGTCACCTCCTCTGCTAATGTCATCGAGGACATGTGGTGTATTACCAAGATCACACATGTCTTGCTGACATCATCCAGTTGATCATTGATTGTTGACTGTTGACCTTTGAATTTTTGCCCTAATTTTTCATAACCTTTGACTGGCTTTAACTTCTTCATCCAGACTTAGATTTACGCACCATTCACACCGTTGGAATCGTATCGACAAGAACTTCAACTTGATCCCACTTTCATCTGCATTTGAAGACTTTGATATGGAGGCAAAACTTGATCCTTTTTGGATCAATCATAAGTGCTAGCTGAGCCACTACAGAGATCTAAACCGGTTTATGTGTCCACGAAATCTTCCATAGGTCTGGGGAGTGTTCCATTTACATCACTTCTAGTGATACCCCTATTCCATTCACATGATATACAATCTTCTTCTTCAAAGGATCCCTCACTTTCTATTGCTACTAAAGTAGGTATATCTTCATTACTACTACTAGATGCATGACTATCTCTATCCTCAAGTGATTCACATGAACATCTAGATAATGAGTGACCTATTTATTTACATTTATCACAAAGAAATAGCTTACCTTATGAGTCATATGGCCTCTCATCCAGGTCTTCTTCTTCACCATCCTTGGAGTGAAGATCAAAAATTTGATCATAGGAAGAAATATCTTAAATATTTTGAGCATATTTCCTATTAGATGCCTTCTCCTTTTTCTTCCTTTTCTTCTCATCATCAACAAGTACATGTTTTGGTTCACTACTTGAGTAGCATGGTTCTTCGGCCTTATCTTGAGCCACATTACAATCTTCTCCATACATATATTGCAGTTTGTCTAGAATTTACTTTGCTATCTCACCATTACTTCCTTTATCAACATCAATATTAGACAAGCCTTTCATGATAGTCACCTCGACTTCTTCATTGAAATCATTCCTCTCCCCATATATCAAAGACATTCAAATGTTTTCATTGATCACCATCAAATATGCTTCCATCTAATCTTCCACAGCTTATAGTCTGAACCATTTAAAAATGGAACTCCTTCTACTGTTAGCCAAACTTGATTAGCCATTGTTTCCATTTGATCTACCTTCTAGTGATTAAGCTATTCCCGAAGGAACTTGGATCTGATACCAATTGTTGGAAACAATGTTAATGATGAGGGGGGGGGGGGAGATGAATTGGTATTAGGACTAATTTAAACTTTTATGCCAATTTATCTTTACTCATTCAATCTGACATCCATTTATATGAGAGAAACCATTAACAAACCATAACAACAACCGTATGAATCAACAAAAGCATACACATAATTAGAAACACAGATATGAAACAGAGGTTTAACGTGGAAATCCTTTCGAGAAAAAACCACCAAAGCTTGTTTTTTTATTTATGTAAAAATAAGAGCACCTTCTCTATTACATCAATCTCTTTGTGATCCACCACTCATAGGAAGCACCAAATCCCTTTAATTGTTTTGTAGCACCCACTAGCAGGAAGCACCAAATCACTCCTTTTCCAAACAACTTATCAGCCTACCAGAAGCATCATCTGAAGCACCAAATCCATGGATTTTTTGGAAGTACCAAATTGTAGCTCCTTGAATTTATGCAAACACTAACTTGCAGGAGGTACCAACCCCCAAGACTTCTTAGACACCCATTAGAGATGGAACCACCAACTTCCTGTATGCATGTTCCAACCCACACTCAAATAGGAACTAATTTTCTCTGTAGATGGCAGCTGCTGTGCCTGATATCTGCTATGTTCTCCTCAACTGCCTTTCCTCTACTCATCCTACATTGTACTCTATCCTATACTCACTCTAAAACAAATCACTATTATGCTCAACAACATTTACTAACACACTGCACACAAACCACTCTACTATTCTTGACCCTCTGCCCTCAACAACACACTTTTAACACTAAACCCCTTATTTTCATAGGCTCTCTCGCCCTCTCACACAACAACACTAGCTTTCTTGGCCTCACACAACAACTCTGCCACACTCCAGGCCTTTTTCCCATGCATAGGCGCTCTTTTCCTCTCTCTGCAGCATAGGCTCACTCAACCTCTCCTAAAAAACGCACTCACACTTAGAGCTTTCTACACATCTTACTGGAAATATTAATGATTTCCCCCAATTTATCTACTGAAATCATGGGTCTTGTTTCATTGAAACACATTTATTGATGTTGTCTCCATCAACCATCACTCTACCATTCACACTGCTCGAGTGTACTCCTACATGGATTCCCCACCTTGCTATTGTGTCTCTTTCTTGAATTCTTTCATTGCATTAAAAATGAGAATGGGCATTGTTCACTCACCAACTATGGATACAGTACATTTAATTTAGAGAATGGGTCTTTGTTTGATTCTACATGCTAAGAATTAAATCTTAGTCAGTCCTCCACACTATAACAAGGATCTCCCATATGTGTAATCAATTATTTTGTTCTGAGGCTTTGTTCTTCATTTAATTCCTTGTAGCGTGCATGCAAGATCAGGGATGATTTGTCTCAGCTCACTAATAAACTCCATTTAAATCATCTTAGGCAATAGTGGTCCTTGCTGCATTGACCTAACAACTATGTCTCTGTCTCCTGCCTACAATAATCGCCATTGACTCCATCGTCCAAATGTTCTACGCACCTTTATTCTTAGCCATCGACTCATTCATCCTTCATACCTTTTTGCTACAATTTTGGATCCCAATCATTTCGTAACTTTATTAAGGAGATGTTATGAAATCACGAAATTTCGATCCCGACCTTTAGCCCCTTTTTCTTCACCTCTTATTTTTTTCCTCCATGGGACTGGGTGTTGTGACCAAAGACTTGATACACCTTTGTATTGGAATTTTAGAGCTCCCAAATATCGTAAATTTATTAAGGCAGATGTTATGAAATCACGAAATTTTGATCTTGGACTTTAACCCCTTCTACGTCACCTCTTTATTATTTTTCCTCCATGGGACTAGGTGTTGTGACCAACGACTTCATATACCTCTATGCTGCAATTTCATGGAAATTTTGGGGCTCTCCATATTGTAACTTTATTAGGGTGGAATGTTATGAAATCACAAGATTCAAATTGGCCTTTATCCCCTTTTCCTTTGCCCCTTATTGTTTTACACCATAGGACTGAGTGTTATGACTGCCAACATAACACTTAGGTGTTAAGACCTTTAGGACTCTACCGAGGCCCTATCTCCTTGTGTAGTTTCTCTCTGCCCCTGGTTCTTTTGTTTTCCACAACCAAACACCAATTAACATCGAAAACCCATGGTATCAAAACTTTTTCAAATTTCAATTAGAGCAAAGTTATGAAATCTCCGACCTACAAAATTCTGACCTCTGAGATGATGTCATGATATTATCATCACACCTAAGTGGCGTATCCATAGTGGTGACACGTGCCACCAGGATTTCCCCATTAGGGAACTCAATAATGCTGAAACTGACTGCCACGTTTCCTCTGTACTACTATGTCATGCTGACATCATCTTCCATGATCAGCTCCTAAGGCTCAATCACCTGCTACCATGTGTCCTATCCAAGGATAGAGAAAGGGTCCATCGGTCCTTGGTTTTGGAAATGAATTCCTTTGTAATTTATACTCTCCACAAGCCTCGACACTTTTCAAAGAAATAAATTTATAAGAAGTTACAAGGTTTTGAAAACCTTAAGTTTCGAACCTCTAAGGTTTTGAAGTCCCAAGCTTTTGACCTTCCAAGACCCCGATATTTCAACCTGCTTTTGATATTCGTCCTACTATGATATTCAGTCATTTCAACGTTCCAAGCCTCTGACCCTCCAAAATTCAGGGTTTTGAAATTCGGCCTACTTCTATGGACTTCAAGATCTTTACTTCAAATGTAAAATTTTTTTGATGCCGAGATCCATTCTTGGACTTCCACATACTGTTGGAAATATCTTTCTGAGAAATAACTAATTTTGCTAACTCCAAGAGTATATGAGTTGATAAATTGAGGTAGAATCTCCTCCAAAGTGTGGCACTCTCGACTTCCATAGTCATCATTTTATGGATTTTCCAATAAGCTTGCTACTATGGTGATTCTCTACCAAAGACTGCAACAACCATAAGACTCCCCTTGAGCTTGATGCACCAATTACATCAATTCTAACATCTGCTAACATCACAAATAGCCTAGTGGACATCAATGTTGTATTGCCTAACATCATTCTAGCATATACATCCATGCTAATCCAGTTGACCTCAATGCCAATAAACTTTCTTACTATCAGGAAATGGCAACTACCCAACTTGATCTCCCATCATGATTGTTGACATCAATGCCAACACACTTAGTGCCACTAGCCAACTAGACAATGTCATCTATCTAACAAAGAAGTATGTCTAATATTATTTCTCCATGTAGTATGGTATGCATATAGTGATTCTAGAAGTTTATCTTCCTAGTCCCTTCTATGAGAATGTACTATATTAGTCCATATAGCTACAAGTACTTTGTTAGTGGATTCCAATTTCCCATTGGCTTGTGAATGGTATGGAGTATATTTGTGGTGTCTTCTCTTGTACTACTCCATAATCTTCTGCACTAGCTTAGATGTAAATTGAGCACCCCGATCTGTTACAATTTCCCTTAGAACACCAAATTGAGTGAAAATATCCTAAAAGGGAAATGTAACTACAACATTTTCTGTAGAAAAAGTAAGTGGCTTAGATTCTATCCATTTCATAACATAATCTGTGCAAACAATATACCTATTTTCCTGGATGGAGGGTTAATGGGTCCATTAAAATCTAGAGCCCATTTTTGAAGAAGCTCTATTATTATCTGTGGTTGTAGAGGAATATCATATGATTGAATAAGTCTCCCCATCCTTTGGAAACTATCACATCTTTTTACATATTCCTTGGAATCCTTGAAAAGGGAAGGCCAATAATATCCCAAAAACTAGCACTTTATATGCAATTATTCTATCAACGAAGTGTCCTCCACAAGGTTCATCATGGCATGCTTTTAAGATCTCAGGTACTTCATTTTCTCGAACACATCTTTGGATGATCAAATTAGGTAAACTTTGATATAATTCCCCTTCTATCCAGGAGTAAGGTGCACTAGCTTTAATGTTTTTATGTTTTTCTTTGGATGATAATTGATGAGGGAATGTCCATGTAGCTAAATAGTTAACAATATCTATGAACCAAAGAGTTCTACTAGATATTGCAAAAATATATTCACTAGGAAAACTATCTGGTACAGGAGTATCATCATTGTCATTTTGCATCCTGGAAACGAAATCAACAACTACGTTTTCTTTTCCTGGCCTATCTAAACTGATAATATTTGAATTCCTGCAACAATAAAATCCGTATAGTGATTCTGCTATTAGTAATTTGTTTTTTCATTAAATAATTCATAGCAGAATGATTTGTATGAATGAAAGTCTCATAACCAGTGATATAATGTCTAAAATTATTAATGGCATGAACAATAGGTTAAAACTCATTTTCTTTAACAATGTAATTTAACTGTGTAGGAGTCAAATTTTTACTTGTATAATAAATAACGTAAGAAGTAAAGTATGTTTTCCCTAGTACACCTCCCAAAGATGTATTTGAAGCATCAATTGAATTATGAAATGGGAGAGACCAATTTGGTCCTTTTAAATTTGGTATTTCAGAATTTTTCTATTTCAATGTTTCAAAATATTTTTGGCAGTCAAAATTCCAAACACATTCACTATCTTTTGTAAGAAGTTTGAAAAGCGGTGAAGCTATTTTTGTGAATTTTTCTATAAAGTTTTTGAAGTAACCTACTGTTAGTGTCCTATATTATAGTAGTCAAAATCAAGCTTATACTTTTCTATTATTTGGTAAATTTGTAAAATACTACCTATGATGTTATAGGGGTCAAGTCTTAGTGTTAGTTTGAGTAGCAACTAAAATCAAGCTGTCAATAGTTTAAAAAGGGTTTGGGTTAAAATAATTTTAAGGAAATAAGTAACCCAAATTCATGAGTAATCCAAAGTCATGGGTCGTTATTCTCTCATCATTGAGACAAAATAGTGGTGTCAGTCTAGTGAATTATATTGTCAAATCAAGTCTGTGCTATGACATCGCCTTTTAGTGCAATGAATATGAGACGTGTTGCACATCCTCCTTTGTTGCAATTTCATCATTCAAGTTTCAAATTACAACAATGATCCTTAAAGGAGGGCTTACACAATTTTGAGAGTTTAACAACTTGTTTTAGCATCCAAGGGACCAATGATACCTTCTTCTACTAAAAGAATTTTGAACAACCAAAGGAAGTCAATGCGCTAAGTTTGCAGGGGAGTTGTTGTGTTCAGAGACAATCATTGTGCTTCTACAATTCAAGAGGTTGTCACCACTTTCAGGTTTCAAATCCTCCTTTTCCTGAATGATTTATCTTATATGTTGTTCGATTTACCCTTACATGAAGAGGAAAATGCCCAGATAACCTTTCAAACCCTAGATTCCTAACTCATTGCATTTTCCTTTTTTGTGCGTGGAGAATTCACTACGCTTTCACACAGTTGCTGTGTTTTGTGTCTTGCCTGTGTCTGGAGCTTGATAATTTAATATAAGTGATTGGAGTATCAGAACCTTGTTGCTATTGCCCAAGAACATCAAGAAACTTATTCACCTTATTCTGAGCCATGACAACTCCAAACAGGAAGAAGCATAAAGAGGGAAACATAGTTAGGTTTGAGCCTCAAGATATTTCCTTGATAAACTCAGATCCAACAATTAGGGTTGCTTTTGAATAGACTGGTTGCAACAGGTTGTGTGAGAAGATATAGGGTTATAATGTTTAGATGAAAAATGAGTTTTCTTTGAACTTCATTGGAGTAGATGTCAAATTTGGAGAGTTGAGTTTTCCAGTGCCAGATGTCACCATTTTAGTTGCTACAAAGATTCCTCTACAAGGAGAATAGTGGTTCAAGAGCATTCCTCTAGACATAGTCAACTACAAGGATTTCTTAAAGCCAAAGTACAAAAAAAAGGAATATGCAACTATTGTGCTAAGGGAGTATATGCTATAACCTTGCAACAAACTTATTAAGGTCATTTAGAGATATTTCACTTGTAAAGGAATATTTGGAAGAGTTTATCAGTATCATTTTAGGCTACTGATTCATTTCAAAATAAAAATCCTTTGGGTCTACCTTTCTACTTGTTCAGAAGCCTTGGTAAGATGGAAGATAAGGTTCATGGTAAGCAAAGTCAGGTAGAGCCCAACCTTTTTCATTTATCTCTTACTAAACTGTTAGTGGTGGAAGAATTGAGAAAGAAGAATAAACCATGGTAAGCCTTCCTATATTCTTCCAAGTTGATAGTTGAGTTTCCAAATAACCTTTGGAATAAAAAGGAAATACCTTCATCTGTGGCAGGGGATGTTCAACTAACAGTGAAGAGCTTAGTAAAAGTGCCATCAAGTTTAGTTGACTCATCAGACAAGAAAACAGGTAAGAAACTTCATTTTTATCCTGAGGTGGTAGAGGTTCCTAAGAAGCCACTCACAAGATATGCTACAGATAAATTACCCATGGATCAAACACTTGAATAGTCAGCTGAATTTTAGATACCAAACCAGAGGATATTGTTTCAAATGGCAAGCATAAGGAGATTGTATAACAGCATGAATAACTGAAAAATGCTCACTTAATCATTTCCTAGCTACAACATGACAATAGGGAGTTGAAGAAGAATGTTTTGGAGAAGAAACCTAAAATTGATGAAGTAGAACCAGTGATGAAGAAAAATCCATCTTCACTAAGTCTAAAGGCAAAGAAAAGGCAACAACAAAGAACATTCAAAAGCTAGAGACCTCATCAACAAGAATTCATGTAACTAGGTCTTTATCCAGGAAGTTGCAACTACAAAAGGAAAAATTAGTGTAAGAAGAGAAGAGGGATGAGATGGATGAAGGGAAACATAATTTCCATAGGCTGAGGAAGCAGTTGAAGAAAGCTCAAAATGAGATCACTAGGATTAAGAAAGAAGATGAAATGGCCAGACAAACGATACACGATCATTTGAACATGTGTGAGCCAACATTTATTTGAGGCCAAGTTTATGCCGAAGAGAAATATGCCCTTACATAGACAACTCAAGAATGTTTGTAGGTAAAATCTCACCTTGAAGAAGGAGCTGAGGGCTTCAAAGCAACAATTGCAGGAGACATTGCAAGAAAATTAGAAAGAAGAAATAGGATATTTGGATTTGCTGGTTGAGGCAACAAAGGTTTGAAAGGGGATATGAAATTAACACAAATTTTTCCTCTTTCCTTTTTGTTTAAAGTACATTAGGCTATATAATCACATCCTCATCAATTTTGGTATTTTTTTTTTCATTGTGACATCTAGAATTCATCCACAATTAGATGCTTTAGATGTTATTATTTCCTCTACTCCTCTTCTCACCATCTCTACAATGAAATCTGACAAAAAAAACCGTAAGGATTGCCTATCTTTGCCCTGCCTAAAGTTTCCTAAATTTCCCCATCATATCAATGAAAAACATTAGCTTCATATGACTGTATTCCTAATGGATTTTCCCTCTCCCCTACCATCATAATGTTAAGACCTATTCCTCTCTGATCTTAATACCTAGCCTAAAACCTAAGACAATCAATCATCTAAGTGATTGAAGTTTCATATAGAGAGAGACCTCTCTGAAGCTGGAAGGGCTAAATTGCAGTTTTAAAGTGGTTTTTGGTTACCTTGGGTTCCTCTCCTTAGCCTAAAGGGATTACGAAGTACTAACATAGTAGTACCATTGCTGGGGAAACGAGAGTTGAAAACTTCCCTGGAAAAATATGTTGTTAGAGACAAATTTGGTTCCTAAGGGTGACAATGAACTAGAGACTAATAGGTTGAATATTTACCCAACTATTAGTGATTCTAGAACCAAATGGAATCATTTTCTTTAGGAAAATATGGCTTCAAGAAGAGTACATAATAGGCATCATCCATATCCTAATCCACATGAGGTATTGACCAATCCAGAGAAGTTATTTAGGAAAAAGAATCCCACTAAAAGAACTCTAGTTTCATAGAAAGATCCTTGTCCCTCCCTAAAAGAATAAGATAAGTCAATGAGGTTCAATTTTATTTGAAGTTTGAACAAAATTTATTCAGATATAAATTAGAAAATAACCTAAAAGAAATGGTCTTTGATAAGGCTAAGTTAAAATATAATATTCCTTTTCAAAAAGAAAGTGTATTAGAAGAGAATAGGGATATTTGGACATAGTTTCATAAACTACAACATCTTCTATATTAGTTGCAAGAAGCTGCTTCTAAGCCATCCAGATTTCAACATTCGGTTCCAACAATTTTTGCTCCAATATCTTTTGCTCCACTTAATATTCCATTATTTTCTTCTCTTGTTGTTTCTGTTTTTTTACTCCTCCTCCATCATCAATTGTTCAAACAATAGTCTTCTTACTTCCCTCATTTTCACTTCAGATCCCAAAATTTAGTACAATTCCATCTCACATAGTCATGGCTACCCGTTATGCTAAATTAAATTTACAAGGTCCATTACATGATTTTCCACAAAATTATGGTCAACACTTGCCCCAGTTTGATGGTACAAGAGTTATTACAGCTCAAAAACACCTTGATAAGTTGAATGATTTCATAGACCTAGAAGAGGTAGATCACGAGGATGCTAAATTGAGACTATTTTCTCAAAACTTTTCAGGAGAGGTCAAGAAATGGTTTAGCAACCTACCAAATGGAAGAATTTCCAATTTCCAAAAGCTTGAAAAAAGTTCCCTTTCTAGATGGGAAGTAAAGAACAACCCTGTGCAGATATTAGAAGTATGATAATCTAAAGAGAGGCTTGGGAGAACCAATTCAAGAATTTTCAGCATGATTTAATAAGTTGTGCAACTCAATACTTGCTGAAATAAAACCTCCCCGAGGGATGGATTTTCTTAGTTACCCAAATGGATTTGATGTTGAGCTTGCATATCAGCTTAGAGTCAGGAATCCAACTGTTAACACCCAGGTTGTTCCCTATGACTCCCAAGGGAATACGGCCGAGGTAACCACTAACCAACCTTTGGATTATAGATCCTAGCCTATCTATAATCAGAGAGGGCTCTCTCTTTAAGTTTCAGCTATGCGCTGTGAAGATTTTAGGCTAGTTAAAAGTCTTAGTTTCCTATTTGAGACTTTCGTTGGTGAACTTTTGTTGTAAGAAGGGCATGAAATGTGCAGAAGATGCTAATCCATTGGGCATATGGAGTCAAAAATGTGAGATAGTTCTGGTGCCTGTGATGGAGAAAGTTTTGCTGCAAGGCTAGATGGCTATTGTTAATATAATTTTCCGTTTAGTGAGTGAAACAATGGGAAATGGAGTTACAGACAGTGTGATACCAATTTGAACAACAATCTCTACTTAGTAGCATAAATGAATTACTAAATAGTGACTATGAGATATTCAACGCTTATTGGAGTACTTAAGAATTCCAATTTAAACAACTGAAGTTATAGAAAAAACATTTATAGTGAAGATAGATTGAGATCAGGGTGTCTCCATGGACAAATCCTGAGCTATTCCTTTTCTTTCTTTCCTAGATTTAGAACAACCTGTGAGAGTCATGAGTTAAAACAAATAACAGAACATTAACAGAGATAGAGAAACACTTATTATATTAAGCCATAGCACTAGAATCCTGTAGCATTCAATGGTTCCAATCACAACATGCACCAGTCAGACTCAGTTCCTGTAAATTCCAAGCTTTATTTATATCATCCTTCTGAAATTACAGCCGAGTTCACATTTCTTCATAAGAGAACAACAAAAACAAACCACACCTTGAAAGTTTGTGCGAGGGGGAATATATACAATAGGTTTTACAAAATATCTGAATGCTGAGTCATTTGATAGATTAACTATGCTCACCAACTTTACAAAATAGCAGATAAGAAAGTTATTTCTACTCTAAATGTAAGATAAATGGTCTTTAATGCTGTCAGAACTCTTCTTGACCTTTGGAGGACACTGAGTCAGTTGAGCGTTCTGCTTTAATGCTGAATGATGTGTCTTTATACTCTGTCATGCTGTAGCTTTCTCGGCCCTGTTACCTGTAGCTGTCATTGTTGCTTTTGGTGCCCGAATCTTCCTGTTGAGTTGGCTCATTCCACTTTTTCCAGTGATAGTATATGCATCATACTTTCTGAATGTGATGACTTATATATTTCGATGACAAAACTTTGATGAAACCCCCTGCTTATAATAATAACTGTATCATTGAGGTCCACCATTCCTGTGTAGGCAATTGATACCTCAAAATTGCATCCAAGGTTTCATCTGCCTCTGTGTATTTGTAGAAGTTCGGAGGCACTTCAAATAAATGGTTGATCTCATTCATAATAAAAAACAAATTCTCTACTCTGTCATAGAGACTTTGCCCAGATGCTGGCCCTGTTACCTGTGAGCTGCTTGATCATTGACTGATCGGATTGGTGGCAAATGTGTTCACCCTTTTTGCATAAACCTCATGTGATAGAAGTTTCCCTGCACTGTTGAGCAAGCTAGGAAGACCTCTGCCCTGTAATGCTGCAAACTTGTCCATGAACCTGTTGACCTCTGTTTGCATGTCCTGGCTTCTTTTATCCAATGTCTACACCAGGATTTTCAGTGTGAGGACCCTCTTTATCAGCTAGATAGTTTCTGTCCTGTTGGAGATCCCAATTGCTGCCAGCTGAGGACCTGTCCGGTTATTAAGCACATTAATCATTCTGCTGGCTATCTTAGGCATACTGCCTAGAGATGCCCTTGCTCTATGGACTTCCTTTTGTGCTTTGCCTATGAGCTCCATTTTATCATGGATAGTTTCAATGTATTTCCACTGATCGTTATTGATTGGCCAATGTGGGTCCACAAAATTGTCCTGATCTCAGCCACCACTTTGTCAAGGGTGAGCTCTTTCTCCAGCTCCTTTATCCTTTCTTTGAGAGCTTTTATTTCTCTCCCTTTCTCAGCCACACTCTGCTTGGATTTGTCATATTTCTCATTCAGCTTGGCCAAATTCTCCTTGGCTCCATTCAATTCTGTCATCTGGGCTTCGAGGGCCTGGATCTCACTCATCAATTTCTGCATGTTGAGGCTCGGAGCCTACTCTGTAGTTGGTGCTGGTGCTGCTATTGATGTTGATGGTGCTGCCGATTCTGTGGGAGGAGGAGTAGTCTTTGGGGGCTCCTCAAGGTTTATAACCTCTGGAGGGGGCTGAGAAGTCTGGCCTCCCTCTTTCTGCTGCAGGGCTTCCTGCAGTGCAGCCTCTGTGTCTTCCATCTTCCCTTTTGTGTGCACTAGCTGCTTGTGCAGTGCTACTAGCAATGTATCTACCTCCTGGTCTTGCCTCTGCTGAGCAACCTCATCTGTTTGGGGGTGAACGGTTGCTTGGAGCTTCACCTTATTTCTTAGGGCTGCAAGTTCTGCATCTCTTATCTTCAGCAAGGATTGTATGGCTTTTGGATCCTTGGGGTCATGCCCAAGCTCTATAATTATATCCTCCAAAGACTTGATCCTGTTGTCTTTGGCCAGGGAGGATGCTTTCTCCAACTCAAGTTGGGCAGCTGTATTATTTAGGCTGTTTTCCAACCTTTTTGCCAACATTGTTTTGTCTGCCAATGTTGCATAGACCATTTCACCTGTTTGCTTATGAAGTTCTACTTGGTCCATAGGGTGGATGTCTTTTGCAAGAACCTCAAGGTTGGTTCTTATATAGTCTGCAGCTGACTGTGGCTGCTGCATGGTGGGCATGAAATGACTCATGGTCATTTTTCCTTCTGAGATGTCACAGGCTGACATAAGCCTCTGTTGATTTGTAGGGGCCATCTTTAGCAACTGGTTGTAGATTTGAAGCCTGAGTGGCTCATTTCTCCTCTTGATATCAGTAAACTGTTGCTTGATGCCTACCTCAGGTCTCCTTTGATGGCTTGAGGAGCTAACCTCTCCTCCAATAGTTCTCTCTTGTTCCTACTGAAAGGAACTAGTAGATGCCTCCATACTTGGTGGGCCCATTGCCAACGATTGCCCCACAGGCATTTCTTCCTCAGAGAGGGGATTTAATCTCTGCCTTTTCTCCCCTTGATTTGTGGACGTGGTAAAGGGAGTCTCCTGCTCTCTGTCCCTCTTCTTTCCTTTTTCCTCCTTTTGTGGAGTTTGAAGCACTAAGGTCTCCACTGTCTTCTCTTACCCAGAAGGCATGTTCTCTTGAGCCTGTTGCTTAGTAGGTGTTGGGGATTCAGCCGTTTGTTCTTGCTGCATAGGTTGCCCCTCTTCTTGAGGTTCTTCTTGCCGTTCTTGTTCTTGTTCGACCTCCTTTTCTACTTGCTGCCCTGTTTGTTGCTCTGTTCTAGGAGGTGGTTGTTCCTGCTCCACCTGCTTGCCCTTATCTTTATTTGTTTCCTATTGGGAAATTTCGGCTGCTTGCTGCTGGGCTGTGGAAGATGAGGCAGCTGCTCCAATTTGCCTTTGACAGGAGGAAGAAACCTGCCCACAATGTTCCAAGTCAGC
>APFE030670179.1:0-13345 GCA_000404065.3 Pinus taeda | reverse complement strand
TATATAGCAGACGCTTGCGCGGACGCTTCGCTTCCTAGATTTTTGGAAAATGACGCTTCGGCGTCCCCGCTTCCAAAAAACGCTTCTGCTTCGTGCAACATTGGTCTGGACAAAAAATATGAAATCTACCTATACCCTAAGGGGTTTTTTATAGTAAGAACTCACCTAGAAGAGGAAAAGGAAATAATCCTCAACCAAGGGCCATGGTTCTGGGGTAGTGCTAGACTATTCATCACCCCATGGTTTCCCGATTTTGATGCCATTACTATGGTGGTATCAAGGATGCCAGTATGGGTTAGGCTGAATAACCTCCCTTTACATTTTTGGCATCAAAAGGCTTTAACCGCTATTAGAAATACCTTGGGCAAACTCTTAAAGATCGATGCAGAGAGACACCTAAAAGGAATATTTACGTTTGCCGAAATATGTGTCGAAGTAGATCTCAGAAAAATATGAAATCTACCTATACCCTAAGGGGTTTTTTATAGTAAGAATTCACATAGAAGAGGAAAAGGAAATAATCCTCAACCAAGGGCCATGGTTCTCGGGTAGTGCTAGACTATTCATCACCCCATGGTTTCCCGATTTTGATGCCAATACTATGGTGGTATCAAGGATGCCAGTATGGGTTAGGCTGAATAACCTCCCTTTACATTTTTGGCATCAAAAGGCTTTAACCGTTATTAGAAATACCTTGGGCAAACTCTTAAAGATCGATGCAGAGAGACACCTAAAAGGAATATTTACGTTTGCCGGAATATGTGTCGAAGTAGATCTCAACCAAGGCTTACCAGAAAGTATAATCCTGAATTTCAATAATACACAATGGACACAACCCTTGGACTATGAGAACACAACATTCCGATGGCGAGGATGTCAATAAACAGGTCACCTGTACAATGCATGTCCATGTACCAGCCCCAATAGGAGTAAAAAGCAACAAAGGAAGCTGAAAGGATGGCAAAATATAGAAAATCGGGTAATGAAGGAAACTACAGTAAAGAAAGAAGAACACAATGCAGTAGAAGATAAAATTCAAGACAATAAGGAAAAAGGGAACAACTTGGAACAGGAACAAGAACTCCAACTGGAAATAAGTGGCACCAAACGAACTCACAACCCCAAAGGATTAGATTCAGACAAGGAACAACCAACGAACACAATGGAAAACCAGCTTGCCATTATTGGCTCCACTCCCAACACTAATGGTTGGCGAAAAGTGGAGAAGAAGAAGGGCAAGAAAGCTTAGGCCAGCTGGATTATTTGTTTCTTTTTTCTCGCTTTCTTGATATCAGGAACAGCTCATTTTGCTTTCTTCTTTTAGGCAGGATTGTATCCTGTGAGCTCTATGATCTGCTTTCATACAGCCAAATTGAATGCTTAATTGCATATACTATGTAACTTTTTATTTTAATAAAAAGTTCGATTTTTTCTTTGTAAAAAAATCCAAGAAAGCCGCATGGCTATCAACAATTATGCAAACAATGGCATCTTTTTGCCCCTAAAAATTCAGAGGGGAGAGAACAAAGTGCTTACAAGAAAAGGAAGCACTCTTCAAAGAATTTTTCTGGCAAAAAGATTATCCATCAGAAAAAACCTAAGGACTACAAAAAAACACAACTATACTCTAGAAAGAAAGAAGTCAAATGTTTCCATTGTAACAAGAAAGGACATATTTCCCCAAACTGTCCAGACTTACAAAAAGACAAGAAGAAAGATAAACCAAAGAGAGGTAAGAAGAAAATCTTCTACAAAAATAAATCTGGAAAAGTAAATTATTTGAATTTGCTTGAAAGTTGTGAGGAAATCACTAGTGAAGAAGAATTAGATTATGTAAATAGATTTAACTGTTATTCTAACACTTCTGATTCTGAGGATGAATACTGTAATGATCCCCATTGTGGAGAATGTTTCAAAGATAATTGTGATTGCAGCGATCCAAATGTCTGCCAGTGTCACTCCCTAAATATGATGAAACAGCCAGAGACAGAAGAACAAACGAGAAATTTGTTCGTACAAATGATGGCAGCCACAGATCCCCAGTTGAAAGAAATGTATAAAAAACTGTTGGTAAATCAATTAAATTCAAAAACAGAAAGCAGAATAATCCTAACCGAGGATATGTGCCACCAGCTTCTCTTTTCTCAGTAGAAGCTTTGACAAGACAATTCAGGCAAGGAAGATTTTGGTGAAGATTTACCACAAACTCTGCCTAGCATCCATAGAGCAATAAAGGAACTGAGAAAGACAGTGAAGGAGAACCGAAGGCTTTGTATTGAAAGTCATCAAGACTGTCAACTCAGGAGAATGAAACCCGGAATTGAACAAGGATCTAGTTCAACACAACCTGTTTTCTCAGCCCAGACACAGAATTATATTTATCATCAGAAACCTTTCAAAGGAGTAGAAATTCATGAGCATAATTTTGATGAAGAAATAGAAGAAGATTGAAGTGGTTTAGGATGCAATCAAATTACTGGAGATGTGATGTATTGTATTAAGCTCAAAGTCAGAATTGGTACCAGATTTGAATACTGGAAAGTTCTCATCGATACCGGTTCCAGGCTTAATATTGTAAATAATTCAGTTGTAGAATCTCATTTCCTGAGACCTACAAGTTGTCCAAAAGTCACAACAGCCAGCGGAGATATCAAAACCACTTCAGAAGTTTCAGTAGATATATTTCTTACAGAATCCACTGGAATCAAAGTTGTTTGTCCAATTGTCATAGGTATGGATTGCGCAATGTATTTAGGAACACCTTTCTTTCAAAACTTCCACAAACATGAAGCAAAGTTTGATCAACAAACAAAGAGGTTCGGTTATTTTCTAGAATTAGAAAGTAAAGAATTGTTTTTTCCTTTCATAAATTCAAGTTCACCTAAGAGGATAAAACGGATTGAAAGGCTAGAGAATTTGCTGGCAAAGATGGAAAAGAAGAAAGAAATCCTCAGGATAGATGAAAATATTGAACAAGGAAAATTTGATAGAGAAATATTAAATCTCAGGAGTAAGTTTTTGGAATGTTGCTCAGAAGATCCAAATGCCTTCTGGCATGTACATAAGCATGAAGTCGAGCTACCTTTGAAAAAGGATTTTAACGGAAAACTCATAAGATCAAAGGCCATTCCAATGAATCAAGAGCAGTTAACCCTCTGCAAAAAAGAGATCAAAGAACTCTTACAGAAAGGTTTGATCAGGAAAAGTAAGAGTCCAATAGCTTGTTTTGCATTCTATGTTAACAAGCATGCTAAAGTAGCCAAAGGAAAACCCAGGCTAGTAGTAAATTATAAGCCTCTGAATAATTTACTTGACTATGATGCCTATCCTCTTCCAAAACCATCTACCATCTTGGCACAGATCTCTAAATCAAAGATTTTTCTAAATTTGACATAAAATCAAGATTTTGGCAGGTAGGGATCAAAGAATCAGACAAATGGAAGACTGCTTTTTCAGTACCAAAAGGCCATTTTGAATGGAACATAATGCCTTTTGGATTGATAAATGCCCCTTGGGCCTTCCAGCACATCATGGATGAAACCTTTGAAGGTATGGAAGATTTTCTTAAGAAATACATTAATGATATTTTAATTCATTCAGAAGATATTGCTACACATATCAAGCATTTGAAGATGTTCCTCCAGAGAGTAAAAGAAAAAGGAATAGTTCTTTCTAAATCAAAGATGAAGTTATTCAAAACTATGATAGACTTTCTAGGATACAATATACAATTTGGCTCTTACCAGGTAATCGCGAGGAGTCTGGATTTGATTGATAATTTTCCTAATGAAATTTTAGATAAAACACAGTTGCGGAGGTTTCTAGGAAGCCTTAATTATGTATCTAAATTTCTCCAGCAATGTGCCCAAAAAGTAAACTTTTGAATCAAAGGTTACAAAAAGAACCTTTCCCATGGAGTGAAGAATGCGCTAAAGCTGTTGGATGGGGAGCTGTTCTTTGCCAAGAAAATCCAGGAAACAAATTAAGAAATAAAAAAAAAAAAAAAAAAAAAAAAAAAAAAAAAAAAAAAAAACCCACTAGAAATCTGCCAATATGCCTCTGGATTATGGTCTACAACTCAAACAAGCTAGGCAAGCCTCAAAAAAGAACTCAGAGCAGTCTGTCTGGGAACTGAAAAGTTCAAAGACTTTGTTATCTACACAAAGTTTTTAGTAAACACTGATTGTCAGGCATTAAAATTCGCCATCCAAAAATGTGATTTTGAAGATGCTGCAATGGTAAGATGGATGATGACACTCAGTCAATATAATTTTGAAATTGAATTCATCCCTGGCCACAAGAATTCTTTTGCTGACATGCTATCTAGGGAATTCTTGGAAAAGAATTCTATTCATTCTTTATCCTGCAATTTCATAAAAAGAGTCGAAGATTGTGTTGAAATAGAAACCACTCATGGATGGGTCAAATATAACAATATTAGTCATACCATGCTATTTGATCATGATGATGAATGGTACCCAGTAAAGGAAATAAGGTGGAGAGAAGGTATTCCCAATCTCTGGACTTGGGATGATCAAGAAGTTGAAAATGATCTGGCCATTCAAGAACTTGATTATTTGGCTCATATTGAAAATATTTCTTATCAAATTTATTATGAAGATGATAACAGAATTGGAAATTGCATGCTAACAATTAAACAGTTCAACAATCCTTTTAGGAGGACTAATTTTGGTCCAGAAAGACAAAGGTCTGCCTTCTTCCAGATGATGAATTTAGAAAATATGTCATCCAATTTCTTCTACCATCTCCAATTTGACTTTAGCTATGAAAATTGGCCAACAATAAGAATGAATCAAGAAGACCCTTTCCCTAATTGGTTTGAAGATTGGTGGAAAATATACGGACCCAGTGCTATCCTTACAATGCCCTATCAATTCACCCGATTAAAGATTGATGCTTTCTCTGCACCCGGCTCACTCCATACCAGAGTCTTGTATAAGAGTCTTAAAGATCTCATTGAAATAGAAGATATGGCTTTCCTAAATGCAATGAGGAGATGCGGTCATACTCATTAGTTTGTAACCCAAAGGATTCATGCAAGACAGCTTGTCTCATGTACTGATGGAACCAGAATGGAATACAATGACTTTCACCAACAATCCTTTTAAAGAAGTTAGCTTTCTCCAACCACCAGAAGAATCAGATTTGAGAATCTGAAAAGGAAGTTACGGTTCAATTCTTTTCCACTCATCTCATAGATCATTTCTGACATAGTTACTATACTCATCCACAAGTGTCATCTTTTGTACTGTAAAGTCTTTCTAACCGACAATGGTGTTAGACATTTCTTTCATGGGTTCTTCATAAAAGAATCCCCATTTTGTACACACCTATACTTAGTACTAGATATGTCTGTGAATATTTGCGCAGATGTCATTTCAATGTTACCCGAAAGCAATGATTCAATGATTCCAGGTATTTTACTTTCTTTATGTCACATAATAATTGCAAGGATTGTGATACCCTTGCACGGGACAATCAAATCCTTCTTTTTTCGCACGATTTACTTGATCTCCTTTCACGAATAATCAATCTCAAGGTATCTATACTTAGTACTAGATATGTCTGTGAATCTTTGCGCAGATGTCATTTCAATGTCACCCGAAAGCAATGATTCCAGACATTTTACTTTCTTTATGTCACATAATAATTGCAAGGATTGTGATACCCTTGCACGGGACAATCAAATCCTTCTTTTTCGGATGATTTACTTGATCTCCTTGCACGGATAATCAATCTAAAGGTATCTTTACTTTTGAGTCATGGATTTCACGAGGGGAGAATTTTTCCGTGATATCAGCTATTTAAAGAAGGAAAATGCCCAGGTATAGGCATTCGGGTCAAGTCTAGAAAAGGATCTGAGAAGCCTGCATCTCTATGTGCGAGCATAGGGAAGAACCTAAAGTAGCCGGATCTTTTAGGAGGAGCGTCTGGGTCTGAGTCAATCTTGAGCGTCTGGGTCTGAGTCGATCTTTAGACTGGGTCTGCTTTGTGTGCCAGGTAGCCTACAGATTTCACTTGCTATGCAAGGACATTGATCTGTTTAATGCCACAGCAATCTATCTCAGCGGAGATCTTGTTTTTCTTCTAAATCTTGTAATTACCAGTTTCTAACAGTAATACTTCAGCAAACAACTAACCAACAAGCGTTAATTACACTCTTCCCATGCAGATGAAAGTAAGGTTAATTATTGTTTGTGCTGAACTATGATCTTTATTTATTATGCTACCATGGCAGCAACAATCCTAACATATCTGGAAATGTGAAAAGACAGCCTTTGCAATAACGCAGTGAAAAGGATTTCTTTAGTCACAGGAATCTTTTTTATCGCTTTTTCAAGGAATACATAAATGATTATTGAGAGCAAAGAGGAGTGAGCTGAGGGGACCATTGTGTAGTATGGCTGCAGTCTCTCCACAATCTTTCGGGGATGCTGCTGCATGTGAAATATCTCTGTAAGTATGAAACCAGTCTCCCAGTATCTAAACCGAGGGCCACCCTGAAATTGAAACCAGTCTCTGGGCCATCCAAAATGAAATTGAAAATGACGGTCTCACTAACTCACCCCAAGAAAAAGCAGCAGCAAAAATTTGTCCCTGGATAAAACGAATCCAGATTTAGGAACACTTTCAGGCAGAAATTTGTTCTTGAAAAGGAAATAAAAACCGTCCAACATGAATTTGAAAATGCAAGTTTCACTGACCCAGCAAAAATTTTAGCCCTGAATAAAATTTATGCTAGGGAGGAGAATATTTGAAACAAAGATCCCAAAAATGGTTAAGATAAGCAGATTGGAGCACAAACTCTTTTTATAAATCCACATAGTATAAGAGATAGAAACAAATTTCCTAGAATAAAAAAGCCAACGACTCCATAATACAAGACCAAGCATCTATAAAGACAGAAGTGGCTGGATTTTTCAAGTCCCTCCTATCAGATCAGGCATCAAATTTTTCAAATGAGAAAAATTGGGTCGTATCCATCATCCCCAAATCCATCGCTCAAGAACAACCATACAGATCTGAGTTCCTACATCTTGATAGGTTCCATAAAGCCCAAGGCCATCGCTCAAGAAAACAACTGCGTGATGATGGAATATATCAAGATGTAGGATCTCAGATCTGTACTTTTTTATATGGAAGCCCAGGCCCCCCAGACCAGATGACTCCCAGTAGGCATCTTTTAAAAGATGTGGCACATCATCCACACAGACTTACTGAGCGGTTGCAGAAACAAGATCCTCATGTAAGATTCCTAAAGCTCAAAAACAGCTTATCATTCTCATTCCAAAAGTTGATATTCCAGAAGATTTAGGGGCCTAGAAGCCCATATCACCACTACATAACATTGCGTAAAATAATAGCCGCAAGGATCAGGCATCTCCCCCAATCCCTCACCTCAAAAGAACAAAGCCAGTTTCTAGCTAGTAAACTATCCACTCTCTTAATTAAAAAAAGAGGGGTATGCTTCTCAAATTAGAGCTGGATAAAGCTTATGATAAAATGAACTAGGCTATGTTACCGGAAACGGGACGACGACCACCGTTTCTACAGAAAAAATGCATTAGAAACGAGACGGTACAGAAAACACCATTCCCAACGTCGTTCTAGTCTTTGTTGGTGCTAAATTTGTTTTTTCTGAAATGGATCATTTTTTCTTACAACAATTTTATGCCACAAGGCTTAGTCATCACCGGTTTGTCTTCAGTTACATCTTAGAAACTCCGGTTAACTCTCGTCCCAAAAAAGCATTGCGCAAAATGCACGGCATGCAGAAAGACAACTAGTTTCATTTTCCAGTTGGGCAACTTAGAGGAACAATTTAAGATGAATAATTTTTCAATGAATGAAGTAATGATTTGGTATTTATTTTTAATGTCAAAAATTTAATATCTTTAGTTTCGTTTTGTATAGATCATGGATTGAAACCTGAAAATCTGTAATGTCTATCTAATGACAAAATCATAGTTGGGCGCTATTAATTATGTTAGATAATTATTGAATAAAATCGTTGACGGTCCAATAGGTATGTCTCTGAATGGAAGAAGATGAAGAATTTAACCCCCAACAATTTTCTGGAATGAATCAGATGGTCATTCTATAACCAAGATTTGATTTTTACTTCTTATTATAACTAGCAATCCTCTGTACAAGCTGATCACAGATCTTTCTCCATCTGTCCACCTATATACACAGATCTATGGTTCCCAATAGAGAAAACCCCACTCAACATATACTTAAAAGGGAAGATGACATTTCTAGGTATTTAGTTACTTTCATTAAATTGTTAATTTGTTGTTGATGTTTTGTTTTGTTTTGTTGCACGCTAAAGCCAATAGTTTATTGTTGAATTTTCATTAACATAATAGAACTGATAGGAAGAAGGATGGGTTTGGAATACTTGGTATTTTAGTAAATGAGTTTTTAAAGCAATTTTAGTGTTTCTTCTCTCTACTCGTTTCTTGAATGCGAAATCTCAAAACTCCGTTTCTCGTCTCGTTGTCGTTTCTCGTCTACTTGAGGTTTTTCGTTTCTGGTAACATAGGAACTAGGGTTTCCTCAAAAAAAACCTTCTAATCTTAGTCTTTTATTCGACATTGATTGAACAAAATCCAAGAATGCTTATTCAATAGCCCCTTTTGCTGTCCTTGTAAATGATGAACTCTCTTCCATTTTTAACTCATCTAAGGGATTAAAACAAGAGTTTCTCCTTTCTCTTTCCCTCTCCGTTGTCCTTGTATATTCCCTTCTCAATGATAGTAGCATCCGATGGGTAGTTCCACCCAGGTCCAAGTATCTGGACAGGTGGAAGTTGTCCGAAGGACCTTTAACCTTAGCAAGTCACTTTAATGGAACGAATTATTGAAGTAATTTCCTCTTATAAGAAAAAGGGAGTTAATCTAATGAAATGCAAAGACTATTTGTATTGATGAAATAAATCAATCTCAACCATTGATCAACCACTGATCTCAAGCAAAGTAGAAAATCTCAACTGTCAATCACTTTGGAGTTTAGGGTTTTGGATTTAATCAATAACTCAAACTTATAAAAGGAAAACTAAGCTAACAAAAAAGACACATCAAGTGACCACAAGACAGTTGGATAGTGAGGATCTTGGATGGAGGTCATTCATCCAAGTGTCCAGATTCCATAGAAAGAGAACAAGGGGCACCAAGAGAAGAATCCATCAGCCAGCAGGATCTAAGGACAGGTGTGAGGGTTTTTGCTGCAGCACTGAGCAGCAAAAGGGTTTTGCCACCTGGAAAAGTTCCAGGTTTTGCTGTCTGTAATTTTCCTCAGTTGGCATTTAATTTCCCAGAAAAGGAAGCCCTTGTATGCTGCAAAACTAATGTTAACAGGCAGCAGATTTGAAGGACATAATTTCCGGTGTGCATGTGCATGAGATTGGTCAATTGTGCTTCCAATGTTTATATATTTTATTTACCTGATAATATTCCAGCAATGCTTTTATTTAGGAAATCTGCAGTTAATAAATTTACAGCAAGTGATTTGCTAGGTAATAAATTGCCAGTAGCTGGGGCTAGTAAAATTAACACGGTATCACAGCATTGTCTCTAAGGAGGCCAATTTCTAAGTTTTGTAAATAAGCAAGATTCAGAAAATTTGTGTCGGCAAGGGAGGCCGTACTATTTTCTGCATAGAAATCCACAGAAAGTCAAGGTTGCAGACACAGTGGTAACATACAGAAGCCACAACAGACCATATAAGTGACATCCGTATATGCACACATGTGGGTAACAGATGATGACAGCAACCGTGCGTGCACAGCACAGGTAGACGGCAATCACTGGACACGCACAAGACAGAGACCTGAAGAAAGATGACTGCAACTGTACACGGTAAGATATACAGCAGCGGCCATGCATGCATGTAACAGGTGACTGCAACAACTGTACGTGTGAGAGCCACGTGCACAGCACGAGACAGTGACAACAGCAACTACAGGAGATTCCAGCAAGTATGAAAGTGGGGTAAGACAGCATACGACTTGACAGGTGAGGACAAAACCTTATAGGGAGACATTAGCAAGCAGGAACAGTCCATATAGCACATCAGATCACAACAGTGATTTGGTGGTCATTCTTCAAAAGGAGAGAGGGAGGCCATACCAGTCAAAGGTTTTGAAAAATTTAAATTTTTGTGGGTTTTTTAAGGAGCCAAAGCATAGATCCACAGAGAATTGTAGCAAATCTACCAAATCTGTAAAAAGATCTTAGCGGATCTATAAACCAGCAGCATTTTTATACTTGTGGGTGCTAAAAGAACTTAACACAGCTGATTTTATCAAATCTAAAAATGGCAACAACTAACCTCAAATTTGAGTACTGGGTGGATGGAGCATCTAAATTCTTGTCCTGTAAAGTGAGGGTGACCTTGCATTTAGAGGAACATGACTTTCGGAAGATGAAAGAAAAAGTTATTCTTGTACCAATACTGAACAGATGCAGCACTCAAGGCAACTCATGAGGACATTAGAGCCAAAAAAAGTGATTATGGATACCGTAAGAAATCGTTTGATCCCACACATGGAAAAGAAGCAGTCGGCCAGAGAGATGTTTCAGGATCTAGTGAACCTTTAATATGATAACATGAATAGGAAGATGATCTTGAGCAACCAGCTCAAATCCATCCAGATATCGACGTTGATATTGTTGCCAACTATTTCATGAAGATCAACCAGATACTAGACCAGCTTGTAGCCACTGGCGATATAGTGGATGAGACAGAACTCATCAATGTGGCACTGAATGGGTTCACCAAGCCACCGGAACCATTTGTCAAGAGAGTCTATGCTCAGGAGAAGCTTCCCAATTAGGAGAGGCTTTGGGATGATTGCATCCAAAAAGAGGTTTGGAAGGAGTCTAAGGCAACGAGATGGAGAGATGAACTTGGCCTTGTTCAATCAAGCCAAGAAGAGCAAAAGGAAGGGTTCCAAAGGCAAGAATGAGAAGTCACAGCCAAGGAAGAAGGACTTGAGAAGACTGAAGTGCTTCATTTACTACATGAATGGGCACTATGCATCACATTATCCTGATAAGGAGGGGTAGGGTTAGTCGCAACAAACAGCCGCAGCATCAACAAAGGTACAACTTGATGAATTTGCAGCAAAATTCGAGGACTTCTCATTGGTGTCTTGTCTATCTACCAGCAACATCACCAAAAGAGCTTGGTACTTGGACACTACTGCATCATGCCACATGACAAAAGCATCGGAGTTGCTTGGCAGTCTAATGGAGAAAGTTCCAACTCAAGTTGGAAGATACGTTGGAAGCCAAGGATACTAGTGTTATCAAAACTCTAGTGTTATCAAAATCTAGCTTTCCGATTTTCAATTTGAAGATGATACTAGTGTTATCAAAATCGGACTGAGTTTGTCTGAACTGGCCAGTGCGACTGGTTGGAGGGCAAAACTGGTTTGGACTGGCCTCAGGGACTATTTTTGGCAAATCTGGTACCTAACCAGCCATTTTCACTGAACCAATCAGTTCGATAAGGCCACATACAACACAACACGAGGGGCTTGTTTTGCTTCTTCTTTTTTCTCTCTTACTTGGCCACTGGCCCACAAAAATGGAAACTCCAGCCCCTCTCAAACTTATTTAAAGTCGCCTCATCTATTTCACTCACACTATTCATTCAAGTTTCTTGAATATCTTGAGTTGAGATGTTTGAGTGGGTTTTGGAGAGATATTTGCTATTTTGCAGGGCTGTTCTTGGGAGGTTTTTGTGCAGATTTGGGGAGCTGGTGGTTAAAGAGATGAGCTACAGAAAATTTGTTGAAGAAATTGGAAGTTGCTTCAAAAAAAATGGTCAAAAATTGTGGACTTACTTTCAGCTATTTTTGGAGGTGACAGAAGGGGTTTTGGATAGATTTTTAGAGCAGCTTTTTGCTGTTGTTTGGAGCAACTATTGTTCTCAATTTTTGGAAGGCTTCTCCAAGTATGTCAAGGCACCTAATCATCTTCTATTTTTCTGTTAAAAAATGTTGTTTGTTTCTTTATGAATTAAAAAAAACTTGAGTTTTCTATGCAGATATCTATTTTAATTTTTCCTTGTATTTCTCTTAGAAAATATTTTGTTTAACACTAAAAAGTAAGAATGCCTAGGTCTTTCTATGCAGATCTCTATTTAAATTTTTATTTGTATCTCTTATAAATTATTGTTTTTCTCACCCTAGAAAGCTAGGGATTTCTATGCAAATTTCTATTTTATTTTTTCTTGTATTTCTCTTAATTTTTTCCCTAAAAAGTAAGAATTGCTAGGCCTTTGCATGCAGATTCTTTTTTTGTTGTTGTATAGGTTGTCATTGCCCCTAAAAGCAACAATGATCCAACATAGTTACATTAACATTTGAATGATGATGGACTATGGATATTAATCTTTCTTCTCTCCCGCCGGCCAAGCTCTGAGCGATCAGCCTGGACGCTGCTCCTCGGCCCAGCTCGGCCCTCCTCGGCCTTTCTTATCCCTGCGCGGCCTGATCTCTCCTGATCCGTCGCAGGTCTGCCCGGTGGATCTCATCCCGGCGATCAGTCTGGCCATGGGTATTCGTTTACCCTGAGCAGTTTGCAAGCCTGATCTAGCGTCCATGGAGGTGTTGGGCACCCCCTAGGCCCCTCCTTCTCCTCCATCGACGATCTCCTCAGCTGAGACGTTCAGCCGACTTCTGGAAGGGCTGCCTAAGAAGAAAAATGTTGAAGCAGCGAAATTCTTAAAGAAGCTAGATGATATTCCAGAGATCTCTCTTCCTCCGGAAACTCCGATACAGGTTGCTTTGTCCTTGTCCGAGCGAGCTCTCATAGGCCAGTTTACTGGTCTATGGCCATCCCCCAAATCCACAGAGAGTTGGGTTAAAAGAAATTGGTCGTCGTTGATCAAAGAAAGTGTTGTAGCTCCGATACCACTTGTTGTAGATCTAACCCAAAGATATTATCATAATAGAAATAACCCAAGAATAACAAGATAGAAATGCTTCTTTATTATCAAACCCTTATGGTAGGGCAACACCATACATTCACTCCTTAAGGAAGGAGAATACTCCACAAGCCATATGCCTGTTCATACAATAATACTTCTCTTCATATCCTCTCCATGTGGAGTCTCTAGCCTCTATATAGGCCTCATACATACAATACCATGCATCATTACCATGGTTTCCTCATACCATCAACTAATACCATGGGCCCCTTACATTATTATAAACTACTTGTGGTCCCTTACATGACATGGATTAACCACCTTATTTATTACTATGGCCCATCCCATTATTACATTATTACCTTGGGTACCTCCCTCGGTACCC
>APFE030670176.1:112300-133732 GCA_000404065.3 Pinus taeda | reverse complement strand
TTTTTAGCAGTTTTTTCGGGTCCTGAACTTCCGGAGCCGTTTTGAGGCCCTAAATGACGTTTTTTGGGAAATCTGTGGGCAACATGGGTCCATGGACCGATATTTCCCTTCCCAAAGTGGTGGTTCTCAGATAGATCTTTCTAACGAGCTATCATACGTGTCAAACGGAGATCGTATGCCAAAGTTACGACCCCGGGAAATTGATGTACCAATTTACCCAATACGGGGCCCACAATTTGGCGTTTCATCTTCTAGGGGTAGGTTTTGGAATGTGAAGGGTTTTCCATCGTTTCTCAACAATAAATAGGCCTTCGAGCCTCATTGTAACACAGTTTTGAACAGTTCAGAGGCATGTAGTCACCACATCTCTTCTCAGAGATAAGCTACCATCGCCCTAGCTAGTTTATTTCCATTTCTGGTTGTAAGCATATTTCAGTATTTTCCATTAATGAAATGAAGTATAATTTCCGCTGCATATTTGTGTGTATGGTTATCTCTGTATTTTTTTGCGTTCCTGTTTAAATCCGAATCAGTGGTATCAGAGCTAGGGTTCGCCGCTGCAATTCATTGTCGACAGTGGCAGCCAAAAGAACCTCATTTCAGCAGAGGTCGTGAAGCGGTTGGGCCTACCGACTACACCACACCCGCAGCCGTATAGTATTGGGTGGCTTCGTGAAGGACGAGATGTCAAAGTTCGCCAGCAGTGCCACCTTCCCGACAGCATCAAACCATTCACAGGCGAGGTATTGTGTGATGTTACACCTCTAGATGTTTGTGATGTATTATTAGGCCAACCATACTTGTGGAGCCGACATGCTGTGTATGAGTCAAGGCCTCGTGGTGCCATTATTTCTTTGAGTAATTCATTATACAGAATACCAGAGATAGCCCCACCTACTGCCACATCTTTGATCACTGCTAAGAAAGGCAGCAAGCTCATATCACAGACCAGGAAATTCATCTGTATGGTTCACTCCCAAAGAAAGGGGAAGCTCGTTGCTACATCCATGACCCCCGCAAAGGGTTCCTCCACGCAGCAGCAGCAGCAGAGGTATACAGTCATGACAGAACATAGGAACAACTTCTCCTCACCCACAGGGGTACCACACAAGTTTCAGGTGGGCAACAAAGTTTGGTTACATCTGCAGAAAGAACGCCTTACCAGAACCCATCAGAAACTCAGACCACTCCGACATGGTCCTTACACCAGTACCAAGGCTATGTGCAACAATGCTTTGAAGCACATCATTCCTCCATTCATTCGCCTACACCAACTGTTCAATGTGGACCGTCGTCGACCATGCTTCCCACCATTACTGGACATATCAGAGATTGCAGGACAGGTTCAGCAGATGGAGGAACTCCACGCAATGGGGACCATTGCTTCCTAAGGGGGGAGGAATGATCCAGGTGGATGTTGGTGGCCACCCACCTATCCCATTTGGACCCCCACAACTGTCTCTTTCAGTTTTTCAGTTTCCGTAATTGTAGCACAATTTACTATGTTTAGCAGTTTTTTCGGGTCCTGAACTTCCGGAGCCGTTTTGAGGCCCTAAACGATGTTTTTTGGGAAATCTGGGGGCAACATGGGTCCATGGACCGATGCTGCCCTTCCCAAAGTGGTGGTTCTCGGATAGAACTTTCTAACAAGCTATCATACGTGTCAAACGGAGATCGTATGCCAAAGTTACGACCCCGGGAAATTGATGTACCAATTTACCCAAAACGGGGCCCACAATTTGGCGTTTCATCTTCTATGGGTAGGTTTTGGAATGTGAAGGGTTTTCCATTGTTTCTCAACAATAAATAGACCTTCGAGCCTCATTGTAACACAGTTTTGAATAGTTCAGAGGCATGTAGTCACCACATCTCTTCTTAGAGATAAGCTACCATCGCCCTAGCTAGTTTATTTCCATTTCTGGTTGTAAGCATATTTCAGTATTTTCCATTAATGAAATGAAGTATTATTTCCACTGCATATTTGTGTATATGGTTATCTCTGTATTTTGTTGCGTTCCTGTTTAAATCCGGATCAGAGGCACAACCCTCAAAGGTAGCTGACCACAATCAAAAGGGAATGAACTTGAAGAATCGAATGTGAAATTAGCCACAGAAATGACATTGCTCCTGAAGAACAGTTTTCATCGTCATGAACCTCAAAGTTATAACTAGTATTTTGGATGACGGTTTGGTTCTATGTACAAGGACTGGAGATTTGATCATTTCATTTGTCTACTTTACTCCAAGTAAAACAATTGTGGCATTTTTGCTGGTTCCTCAATGTCCTTTTATTGTGAGTCACTGTACTTTTTTTGTTATAGTTATAGAAAGTTGGATGCATGTGTCGAGAAGGAAGGAGATGTGCGTGGAGGCTTGTGGAGTTTTAATTGTTTTAGAAACTCAAGTTGCATGTTGTGGAGATCCCAAAACCAATTTTGTAAATTTTCTTAATTATATTTTGAGAATGTTTCCAGCTTGTGAGAGGTCATTTTGTTTCTCATCACCAAATCCAAGGGCACTAAGACCTGTGTGGTGCAGAAGCCACAGTCTACAAGGTTCTACAATTGAAGAGCTACCAAAGGAAGAAGTTTCCCACCTGCATGGTAACAGGGTTGTTGGAGCTTGTTAGAGGACCACGTGGAGTCGAAAAGAAATCTCAAAGTGAGATAAGCCGGACTTTAACAACATGTCTATATTTGAAGATATTTTTAATTCTGATGATGATCTTTTTCTCATGTGGGCATTTGGAATTAGCATGGGTAGTATGTTTGAATCAGAAGAAATTTTAGAAAAACAATGTGGTTCTGTTGATGACCACGAGAATCAAGAGTTAGAGTCTATTATGTAAGATCCTGAGGTTGAAGACACATGAGCTAATCTTCAAGAAGGGTGTAAAGAGGAACAAAGTGTTGAAGATCAATGGGACGATACACATGAAACTGATTGCAAAGATGTGGCAGAAGAAGACGAAGCCAGAGAGAATTTAAATTGTGATGATCTCATTAATATTTTTGTTTATGCAGACATCACATCAATGAATGATGAAGACATCATAGCTGACTTTCAGATGGTTGACATCGGAAATAGTGAGAGGGAAAATTCTTCTATCCAGCCTGTCATAATCTTGAGAAGGGCAAGAATAAGAATTCAAGCTTTCCATCACTGGGGAAGAAATGAGGTGAAGATACATCACTACCTCATGACAAGGAAAGTGAATATGAAGCCTCGACACAAGATGAACAAGCATGGACTTTCAAGCAAAGATACCAAAATGAAAACCTCTGTTACCAAGTTTTTCATGTTTTAATTGTAAGCCTAGTTGAGACTAGACCAGCAGGTGTATGTTATTGTTAAGTACCCTTTCTCCATTAAGGGGGATTGTTACAAGTAATGGAGAAAGCTAAGCTTAGGTTATTGTTATGATGATGATAGGATTGAGACTCTAAGCTTAGACCTCAGATCCTAATATCTAGGGAGTGGTTGAAACCATTCCACTAATCTAAAATCCTAAATATTTGAGGCTCATCTGAATCAATGTAACAGCATGTATGAGTGTTTATACACTCTCTAGGTATCTCACCTGAGAGCCATTTGGTTAATATATTCACTTTTTGACATATCACATGAAAATATATAAGATATAAATAGTACCAATAAATTAAAATAATCATTTTGTAACCATATTTAAATTTCATTAAGAAGCACAAAAAAAACTTAATACCTACAATATAGAAAAATTTTAACCATAGATATTCATCGGCAATTTACCATGGATATTATTAACCATACCGTACAATGGGCCAATAAGATGGCTCATTAATACCACATGCCCAAAAAACATCCCTCTTTTCGCAATCAAAATAATACTTACAATTAACAATACTTTTAACCATGGAAACTCACCCTACATTACCATGGATATTATTAGCACTACCATACCATGGGCCAATACCATGACTCATCAATACCACATGCTCAAAATCCATTATCATTTCAGAATCAAAATATTTTGTAAATAATTTTTTTTTTTTTTAATTTAAGTTTATTACATTTTTGGGCCAAGGGACACTCTCCATCACATAATGGAAAATTTGTTGAAATGTTATCTAAACATTTTGACCTAGTCAATATATATAAAATTAAAAATAAAATTATTAATTAAAAGATTTTGACGTATTGAAATAAAATAATAATTAAATGGGCCTAGATCCATCCTAATTTTGGGTCTATCAAGCTTAGAGAGGGATCAAATTTATGGTACAAACATTTTTTCAAGTTTTGCACCTTGAGAGATTTGATCCCTCTATATTAAGTAATAGACTAGTTAAGATAACCATAATTCAATCATTAGTGAGTTGACCCATAATAATTTAGAATTTGCATATGCATCATTGTGGGTAACCACAATATTTATGCATGGTATTTAATATGATAAAATCAAAACTCAATTAATATTCCTACCTAACTTGCCATATATTAAAAATGTTAGACATATAGAGTGTATTAACAACATTGAAACCATCCTCATATAACATTGAAGCCATGTCAATAATATAAACATTTTAACTTGGTCAAAATAAAAAAAAAGTAGAAATACAAATAATGTTGTAAGAATAAAATAAGGGATGAGCCATATGATAGACATGTTGTAATGTAATGTAATATAAAAAATTTAACTTGGTCAATACAAGAAAAAAATAGAAATAAAAATAATATTGTAAGAATAAAATAGTAAGAAAAATAAAAATGAGTCATGGTATTTGGAAACCATGGTATTCGCCCTTGGTATTCATGTGGAATATAACATATTTAAAGGGAGAAATTAAATTAGTGTCTATCTATCTTAACTATGGTTCTACTGAGCTTCAAGAAAGATCAAATCTCTTTTGCAAATTTGATCAAGAGGGATATCCTACTTTTGATTAACATTTCCTACCTGTCGGAAGGAAAAGACAAGGCTCATAAAAAAAGAAAAGAAAAAAAAATACTACTTTTGAGAACTTTCAGTTAAGTTATTATAGAGGCCAACGTTTGTGGGTTCTCAACTACGTGATTTGATCTGTACCTAATACATCTTTTCAATTTGATATATGTTTGAGAATCTAATACATCTTTTCAATTCGATATATGTATGAGAATTTTTCCACCTCTTTTTGTATAAAAGGTTCAATTAAATTTATAAACCTAATTGTGAATGCATGCTTAAGAATTGGACCCTGAATTTTTGTATTTTGTTTTTGGAAAAAATAGTAAATTCTTGAAAAATAACTAAATGATAAATTTCTGTTATCTCTACTCAGCAAGTGCAACCCTGCCCTTAGCTTGTTCTTCTCTAGATTATAAGTAGCTTTCCATTTCTGAAAAAACAAAACAATCAAAAAATCATTCCTAACTAAGTGTTTGCATAACCATAATCCTTTACCTCAGTTTTTGATCCACCCTTCAGCATCATTGTCGCTATGCTTCAACCTTAATCATATTTTCATATTGTTGATCGCAATATTTCCATTTTATAAATAGAGAGAGGTGGCACATCCCCCGAACTAGGCTCGTAGGCCAATATATTTTTAGCAAACTTTACATCTCTTCCAATTATAAGATTTTTGGACTTGAGTGGAATAAGTATATATCCTTTGACATCTTCAAAATATCCAACAAAAATACAATTTTCACTCTTAGGTTCTAAAGCTTTATGTTTCGCATCTGGAATGTGGGCCCATGCATCACTTTGACAAACACGAAAGTGACTTACATATGGTTTAATTATACTCCATCCTTTTTTTGGAGTGATATTATTTAAAACCTTACCAGGAGTGTTATTTACTATGTAATTTGCACAGTTAATTGCTTCTGCCGAAAAATTAAGGCTAAGTCCTTTAGGTTGAAGCATGCAATTAGCCATTTCTTTTAAGGTGTGATTGTTCCTTTCAGCTACACCATTTTTTTGTTGAGTATATGGAACAATATGTTACATTTGAATTCCATTCTCAGTGCAAAAGTTGATGAATTTGTTGTTAACATATTATCTGCCATTATCTGATCCTAGCTTAAGAATTTGATGTCTAGATTGTTTTTCAACAAAGGCCTTAAAGGCCAAGAACATGTTAAATACTTCACTCTTGACGTTTGAGAAGTATACCCAATTGCATCTGTGGAAATTATCAATGAAAGATAAGAAATGCTTGTAGCTAGAGAATGAAACAACTGGAAGTGGACCACATAAATCACTATGCACAAGTTGTAAAGGGGCTGAGGCGTGCCAAGAGGCACATTTTTCAAAACTATCCCAATGATGTTTTTCGAGTACACATCCGAAACAAACACCATCTTTGGAAGATACCATTGGAATAACTGTCACCATATTTTCTTTACATAGATTCTGAAGGGAGCGATAGTTGAAGCGACCAAATTGCTCATGCCAAAGTTTGCTCACTTCATCATTATGAGCAACAAATACTGAGGGAAGATTTGATGACCCAAAGTTGTTAGACTTATATAACCTTGTAGAATCATCAGCAATGTCGGTAGCTAAAATCTGTTGAGGATCTCTTAGGTCCTTAATGACAACATTGTGAGGTGAAAATTCAACGATTTTACGTTCACCTGAATGAGTTATCTGATATACAAATAGAAGGTTGCAGGATAAGGTTGGAACACATAATACATCAATAAATTGGTCATTGTAAAGGTAGGAGGAGGAGGAAACTAGGGTGGAGGATCTCTTATAGTTTTAATATGTGTTTTGCTAACTAATGTTTGAACTCTTGTTTCAACTCCTTATTTATTCTCAAATAAAGGATTTTAATATACATAAAGAGTTTCCTCAATTTGGGCAGAAGTAGATGGAAATGTATAATGAGTGCGGGAGATAAAATCAGTAGGTTTTAAATCCAGTAGATGAAGGTCCAATTATTCTTCTGACTTAGGTGAATCTAAGAATATTTAAGGAATTTTGTATTATTCCAATGAATGGAATAAAAGAGCTAACTTCAAATCAACTCCTTTGGATAAGAGTTCTAAACTCCTAGGTGTCAAATCAACCAAATTTAATGGAGATGGTACACACCCAAATGTATAAAAAACTGGAATATCTTCAGGTTGTAGTGGTACATAAGAAGACACAGAAGCTTCAAGTCTCCTTGTCAAAGAGGCGTCTCTTACCAGTCTCTCTAGATCAGATAATGGAGAAACAATTTGATAGTCAAAATGAGACCTAATATGTTTCAAAGGAGCTAACTTGGGCTTGTGGAGTTGCCAGGTGAAATATGTTAACCTACAATTCCTTTATAAATCTTAAAGGAAAAGACTTTATCGTTGTCCCAGGGAAAAATACTTCAATTTTCATTCCCCGAAAATGGCGCCAATGTGATGTTGTCCTCCGAGATGATTCTAGGTTAATTAATCATACCAGATCATGTAAAATGTTTTTGTTTATTTTAAAATTTTTGGATGACCAATGTTATGAAAAGCTAAAGATAGGTGCAACTTCAAAAGTTACCAAATAAAATGAAAGGGTTGTTTATATGTCTTTAGTTATTTAATTTATTTTAATTGAATGAAATGGTGGACTTTTAAATAATTACAACTTACTAAATATTTAAATTGAATATTTAATTGATTATAAGAGAGAATGTAGGTAAACAATGTTTACCTGGTCAGCAAAATGTATTTAATCCTAAGAAGATGGGTGTAACAATTTATAGCTATAGAGGAGTTTATAATAACAGATAGTTTAATAAACTAATCTCTAATTATTGATTATAACTTAACAGGGGATTTAAGATGGACTGATATTTAGTTTAATCTTACCAAAATTTCTCCATAAAAACTTAAATACATGAAGAAAACATAATGAAATGAACACATAAGAAAAAGTTACAAGGAAATAAACTATTTGAGGAAAATCCATAATCCTTCCATTAATTTGAAGAAAATCTCCATTTTGATTACAATTTTGCTTTGAAAGCTCATCCAATGGTTCAACCCATAATAACTTGAAGGAAGAGTTATTTATACAAAATGGAACTTCAAGAAACTTCTTTGAAGAAAATAAAAAATAGTACAAAAATATAGGAATCCCAAAACTGTTGAGTTGTTGGCACTATCTTCAAGGAACTTGTTGATGATCTCGCCCCCAAAAAGTGTTTCCTTGTTGTCTATCAGTTGGTGATTAAATTTAATCGATTATTTTACACAAGTGATCCCATCTATCTTCACTTGGTATAGAAATATTAATCAATTTTCTATAAACTTCATCAACCTCGTTATACTTTTCAAATGTATGCTTATTAACAAAGAAATGTTTGATTTCATGCTTGAATATTAAATCAAAGTTCAAAGCCTCTAAGAATTCCTTCCCTATAAGGTGACCTTTAAGACATGCAAATTTAGCTTTATCAATTGCAATTGTATAAATATTTTGACAATATCTATCCAAACTGATTAACCTATCATTCGGTACTACTAATTCTCATAGTCCTACTTGGTAGAGAATGTTGAACTTGAAATGAAACCTTTGGACAACATTTTTCAAAGTCTGGCACTTTGTCTCCAACTGAGTCATGAGATTCTTTTTCTATAAATTAATCTCTAGAATTGTTTATGTCCTATCAACAATCTGAATCTCTTCCAATTCAACCCTGGTTTTTTGAATTGAGCACTTTAATCATATTTGTAGCTTCACATGGTTTTTCCTTAGAGGGTGCTCTAACTTCTACAATAGTTGTCTCCCATCTTTTAATGAGATCTTCATGTTAAAAAATAATCTGTATGGAGGGACAAACCTTAGTTATAGCTTGACTGATATCTGCCCAAATATTTTCCTTGGCTTGGGCCAAGGTTTGAGCCATTAATGGCTCATTATCCAACTCTTAAATTCTTCTTCCCAATCTGTGGGATTTCTGCATCTCCTTAACATAAATAGTGTCACTCTTAATCTTCTATGCCTCCATATTTTTGAATTTCTTGTGAAGCCTTTCATTTTTCTATCTCTGGAGAGACAACTCCTATATCACTCATTTTAAATCACCTATTGTTGATGTAGAATCTGTTGTTGCTGGTGTCCATTACCCTACTATCCCTACCACTATGGTGGGTATAGATGTAATTGGAGCTATGGCCACTTGAGAGGATTCTTCCTTTTCTTTAAGTAATATTTCTATCTGATCTTCCATCCTCTTTATTTGTACATTTTTCTCGGTGATTAATTTGAGTATTGCTTCTTTTGTTAATCAAGATTGTCATTGATGTCATATGGAAATATTCCAGGATACTAAATGATGATATGAAGCCAAGGAGAACCAGAGCAAATCCATGAAGAAATAGGAGAAAAGCCATCAAAGAAGCCATTGGAAAGACATTGGAATCCATCGGAAGTGATATGAGTTATCAGAGCAGAGAATATCAGAGAAGAGTAAAGAAATATTAGAGTAGTTAACATATCAGAGGAGTATTGTAGAATATCAGAGGAGTTAACATATCGGAGGAGTATTGTAGAATATCAGAGCATAGATTATCGGAAGCCATCATGAAGCCAAAGCATAAGAGGAAGAGGTCATTGGAAGCCACAAGAAGCAAAGAGGAACACATCGGCAGAGGTGCATAAACAATGTTAATGGAGCAGTTAACAGTAATATCGAAGAAACAATGGAGCAACATAAATAGAGTTATCATAGGTCATAGGAAGATAAGCCACAAAGAGCACAGCTATCAGAAGAGTGGGGGTTGAACCTGTTGTTAACCTGTGTGCTAGTTGAAGACCCGTAGGTAGCATATTTGATGACCTCATATATCCAACGGATATTAGGTCACAAAATGATCAAACGTTACTCTCAAGAATGGACCCGAACTTATATAGATTAATGATTTATAATCCTTATCGGCTTCGTAAAGACGGTTAAGCGTCATGCAAGTTACTCGGCCGATATCTCTGTGAACAATTGGATCCACTGCACCTTGATAAAATGGTGGAGGATTGGTGATTGGGTTTGTTGATCAGGTGGATCAACAACCGTCGGATTAATGATGAGATCAATAGTGGAGAATTAATCCGATAAGGTTGATTGAGAGCAAAGGAAGACGAAGATCAAGCGATCGAAGAAGGAATCCAAAAGGTCGAGCAAGCATAGAGGAAGCTGAAGATCAAGCAAGAGAAAAAGGAAGCCAAAGGTCATGTATATCAGGCATCTATAACAGAGAACAAGGAAAGTTCAAAATGGGCGAACTCGAAGAAAGAGAGCAAGCGGTAGGTCCAGCAGGACAGGAGGAAGCCAAAGGTCCAACAGGATAGAAGGAAGCCGAATGTCTAGTAGGACATGAGAAAGCCAAAGGACAAGAAACTTTGTTGTTCGAGTTAACCTTTAAAAGGCTCAGACCAGTGTGTTGACATGGAAAATTTTCTCTATACCAACAAGAGGAACTAACCTAATCACAAACCCCAATTAGGTCTACTTTCATTTGGGGTTGCTAGTTCCAACGGGTTTTAAGGGACGCCGTGAACTGTAATAGACATTGAAACATTGTTTATGGGAAGAAGACTTCAATTAAATAAACAAAATAAAACAATTAACCACTATGTATTAAACCTTATCTACACTACTTCTAACTCCTCTAATCTAGTCCTAATTTATCCTAATCTATCTTGCAGGAGCAAAACAAAAGGGGGTTAAATATCATGGATAAATCCCAAGTCCAAATGGATCAATCACTGGTCCACATAAGAACAAGGATGTATTAAATCCTAATCATAATGAAATTACTTATGCAATAATATACATTCCTTTCCATACAAATAACACATGCAAATGATGTTTAACAAAGTCTGGAATCAACAACCTTTCATGAATTATCAATGTTATTGAATTACATTCAAATAACGAGGAATAACCATGAACAACAAATTATCAATGTGCACAAAGCAAATCACATTTGTCTTTATACCAGCAACAACACACGGATTCTAAATATATAAGATAAAGTGGAAACAAATGGGAAAACAACATGCTCCTTCTTGAACCAAACAATCCTCTTTATTCACAATAAATCAAAACTATTTTCTCCTAAAAAAAAAATATCTCATTGCCTATCTAGAGGGAAAATTTATGCAACTGGAAATGAATCTCAGTGTCCCTTTTCACCTTTTCACCTTCCCTCTATCCTCTTTCACTATACAGATCAAAATACACAGATGAAGACAATCAGGGTCACTGCTAACACGTAGAGGGAGTTTCCTGTCACTGGAGTGCTTCATTTCCTAGGGAAATGAATATTTGTTGATTAGAAGGGGATGGTTGTGTGTCATCTCTTCATGATGAAATCTGGTGTAGTTTCACTTTCATAGGCAACACCTAGAAATATGACCACCCACGCCTAAAGCCCAATCTTAAAATAGACATATCCACATGGATAAACTCTTCGGGTCTGCTTGCCTTCTCTCGGTTCTCCCTTGCATAGATACTAACATCAGTCACACTTATACAGATATGATAAAAATGCTTTAAAAGCACAAATATTGCCTTCATGAAGCATTTATAACATCAAGAGTAACAATTGTGAAAGAATCGACCCCTAGTCTTTAATCTACGTGTTGATTCTGTCTCGCAGGCAGAAATCCGATTTACACTGAAAATCCTCGTAAAACACATAACCGGATCCAAGATCTGGACTTGAAACACCATATATCGGAACTCATACCTTATCGGGTTGAGAAGACGGGATTTTCCATTAAAAATCGCGACAACGACATTTTATTCAATACACATGAATATACGTGAAAACCCACAGCCGAGCCATATAGCCAGACTTTAAAATTATATACCAGAGCCTATAATTATCGGCGGGTCCATCGTATCGCAAATCACCTTATATATAAACCATGAGATCTGCCGATTGCAATAAGCAATAGGGAGGAAGACCCAATATGCATATGAACTATGGTTAATACTCCTTTCGGATCCGTGATGTAAGCCTTCCCTTTGAAAAGCCCCAACTTCATTGTTTTTCAAAGAATACAAGGATATACAGGAAAACTGCGTCTAACCATAAGGCCAGACTTGAAATACTATATGTCCAAGTTCACAATCATCGATGGGTCCAGTACACAATGGTGCTGCCTTATTACAAAAGCTTTGGACATGCCGATTGCGATATTGCGATTATGGCTCCGGACACCGAACTATATATATAATATATATATATCTTATATATATATATATATATATTATATATGATATATAGATAGATATATATAGTATATATATATAACATATATTATATAATATAATTATATATATATATATATTATATATATTGTGGTTAATAGAGCCATCGGGTCTGGAAGATGCTAGCAAGCTATATACACATAACCCATGGGCCCCCCGATAGTGATAAGTAATGCGGCTCTGGACCCGAAATATGTGCATTTCAGTTAATAAAATTGTTGGGTCTGGAAGCCATGTATTTGATGTGTTTTAATGTTGATTGTGGTAAGCGAAAAGGGTTGATTTATGCATATTTATGAAGGATTTCCTTTGTAAATGGTTGTAAAGGAGTAAGTTGTGATAGGAGGTTTTCCTTTGGGTTGGAAAGGTCCTGATAGAGGACATGAATGGAGGGTTAAGAAGGGTGATGAGAGAAACGTGCAACAGGGGTTAGGTAAAAAAAGGTGGGGGGGCTTGGCCATTAAGAATTTGAGACTTGGCTCGGTAATGAGTTGAACTCTTTGGGACTAAAAAAATCATTCGAAGAAGTAGAAAACCAACTTCTAGGGGACCCATTCAAAATTGCTTCAAGGCAAGTTTTGATAGGGTGGTGGTTGTGGCCACAGCAAATGGAAAACCACTAGGTGAACCAATTATCTCTATTTCCAAATAAAACTCAGATCAATAAAACATTAGGGTGTTAAGATAAACTTGAAATCCAAACTATATAGATGGCCAAGCATGGGTTCCACTTCAACATCAATTGCTTCAGGTGGGATAGAGACAAATAGCTTCTACTTACTAATAGGATTTGACAGGCATTCTCCAATGGCGATGTTATGGGATTTATTAACATTCCTTTACCTATTTACCACTTTCAAAAATCCTTTTGGGGCCGTCACTGGTCTGTCAATACCTGGTTAGGCGTACCTCAACTCTTCATTGTTCACCAAACTTGATGTAGATATGTTTATTTTCACTTTATATGAGAATTTCAACGCTATATTTTCATATTATTGAATGGGGTGCAGTCATGGATCATGCCATATTTTTAAACTGCTTAAGCAAGGTTGGGCTTGTTGTGTCAATCAGTACTCTTAGCCCAACAACATTCCTTACTCTAACTGGCTTCCCAAGAAAATTGTCCTTCTGGATTGGCACAAGGAATTGACATTTCATTTTCTTTTAAATAAGTCCTTCCAGTTTCAGGCACAAGGACTAGAGCACAATTGGATTTGCCACAGGGTATATGATAGTGATATTAGCCCATGAAAGGAGGTTTACTTGTACATAACAAGTAATGGACAATTTAGTGTGGTGTATGGGACAGCTGGAGAATGACTGTAAATCTTATAAGAAAGTATAGGCTAGGTCTAAGTGGGATTTACTTAAGATTGATCATTCCTCCATGCCAGTCCAACTGTAGTTACACATTTTTTGTTTTATAAAGATGCCCCTACATGCTCCAGATATCCAAGTTATCAATAGATCTCACATAGTCCCCAACAGATTCCAATGAGGGGTTTTGGTTTGCATTTCACTAGTGATTTTCAAGTGCACATGGGCTGGTAGAACGTTTGTTTGACTTGCAGGGAAATGATGGATTAGGAACAACAGAATCATTAGTAGGTTAATGAGGAAGGGGAAGGCTGAAATTCGTGAATGAGGGAAAATCTCAAAGGTAGAATGAGACTGGACAACCAAAATCAGCTAGCTAAAAAGGACTATGATTCAAAACAACAAGAAAATAGACTTTGCAGAAAACAAAAGGAAAAGACAGAAATACAACTAAACTAACAGCAAAATGAAATTAACTCTAACCTACTAAGGAGGTAACCACCATGTGGTGGCTACTAGAAGTATCGCTTCAGACACGGGCCATTAACAGGGAGCTTTTCAGTCTCTCTCTATAACATTTTAAACCTGTAAGTCCCTTGACCATTGTTTTCAACAACCTAGAATGGGCCCAGCCATAGTTGTTGGAATTTTGTGTGTTTACCCTTTGGCTCACTCAGCTTATCCCATTTCATGACTAGCTCCCCTACTTGGAAATCCTTATCTCCTGCCAGATGATGATCAAACCATTTTTTAACAATCATTTGGTGATTTTTTAATTTAACTCTAGCTCTCTCTCTTAATTCCTCCAGCCTCATCAGTTGGTTGATCCTTTCTTGAAGCAAGGCTGAAGGGGTTCCTCTTGAAGATTGGGAGAGATGTAAGGAGGGAAGGGTAATGTTTGGGGGCAAGATGGATTCCTGTCCATAGACGAGAAAGTATGGGGAGTTCCCTAAGGCCACTTTAGGGGTAACCCTGTCGGCCCAAAGGGCATTTGTTAGGGCGTTGTGCCAGTTTCTTTGGTTGTCAGTGACTGACTTGTGGATTATGCGGATAAGGTTTTTATTTTGAAGACTCTGCAACTCTATTTCCTTAGGGGTAATACTTTGTTACATACTTTATGTGGATTGATTTGTCAATAGCAAACTTAGTGAGTTTCAAAGATGACAAGTAAGGAGGGTTATCAAAAATGAGAGCTTCAGGGATGCCATACCTGTTGATAATGAATTTCTCAATGAATGATATTACCTCATCTTCATTCACCTTCCGAAGTGGGATGGCTTCGGTCCATCTGGTGAAGTAATCAGTCACTTTGAGTATATACTTATGCTGTTATGAAGAGTTTGGAGCGATCTCGCCTATGACGTCTAGGCCCCATTGCTGGAATGGTCGATAAATCATACTAGGCCCGAGGGGAACAACAAGCTTTCTTTCTCATCTTGCAGCGGTTTGGCACACCCTGCACTTGCAAGCATAGGCATGCGAGTCTCTGCACACTGTGGGCCAATAATATCTAGCTCTTAATATTTTTTTAGTAGTGGTCTCTCCGCCATAGTGACCACCTGCTGGGCCATCGTGCATTTCTTTCAATTTATGGTTGGCATCATCCTTCTCCAAACACCTTAGCCAGATTCTTCCATGATTTTTTCTGTATAAGATGTTGTTGGCCAAATGACACAGATTGGATTTCAATCTGAGTGCTCTCCTTTGTGATGCATCCATGTGTTTAGGACATGATCATCGCACTAGATAGAAGCGTATGTCGTGGTAACATGACTCAGGCTCAAAAAAGGATTCTGATTCTTCTCGCTCATACATCAGCACTTTGTTACTCCATAAGGGCTCCTCCGTGAGTTCCATTTGTGCATATTGCATGCTCAGCGTTCCTGATTCTTCAGATGCCCCTTTTTTGTTCACCAAGGCTTTTATCACTAGCATGCAAACTCCCTGCCCTCAAACTATCTGTGTCGGCTTTATCTCCAGGTCGAACTCTTGAAGGGTGGTTATCCAATTCCCTCTTCATTCACCCACTTCTTTCTGCACAAAGACGGCTCTTACAGCAGGATGGGGAATGATGAATTTGGTGTTGGCCTCTAGTAAATAAGGGCAGAAATGTTTTACAGCCTTGAAAATAGCCATGTTTCTCCATGTATGGGTAGTTTAGTTCCACTCCTTGGAGATTTGAACTCATGTAGGAGATGGGGACTTCGTTACCTTTGTTGTTTCTTTGAGTGAGTATTGCGGCATATGAAAAATCAGAGGCAAAAGTGTACAAGGAGAACTCCTTGATCAAATCGGGGCTGACCAATGCAGGGGTATCAGCAATGGCTTCCTTGAATCACCAAAACGCTTCCTTAGATTCATCGCTCCATTTATACAAAACGTCTTTCTTCATCATCAGCTACAAGGGCGTACTATTTCTGCGAAGCCTGAGACAAATTTTCTAACGAAATTAATCCCCCTAAAGAAAGATTACATGGATTCTTTATTGCCAGGGGGTTGTATTCTCATGATCGTCTCTATTCTTTCAGGATCAATAGCAATCCCTTCTTTAGAAAGGATATGACCCAGCAATTTCCCCTTTGTGACTACAAAGATGCTCTTCTTGGGATTTAATGAAATTCCATACCTTCAGCATCTTTCGAAAATCTGTCTCAGGTGATAAATATGATCCCTTCTATGGTATGAATACACAATGATGTCATCCATGTAAACCACTACTGATCTATTCGTCAACCCTCGGAAAGCTATCTCCATAGCTCTCTGGAATGCGGCGCCTACGTTAATAATCCTAAAAGGCATTTTACGATATGCGTAGGTGCCCTATTTGGTGTTGAAGGTTGTCTTAAGCTGATTCCCATTGGATACCAATACTTGATTATATCCTGAAAACCCATCTAATAGGGACAACATTTCAGACCCAGAAATGCACTGAAGCTTGTGTTCCATAAAAGGGATAGGATAGGTATCCTTTTGAGATGCTTTGTTCAGGTTTATGAAATCAATACACAACCTAATGTCTCCATTTTTCTTTCTTACTAGCACAAGATTGGCTACCCAACGGGTATGTTTGACCAGGAAGATGATTTTAGCATCCACCATCTTATTTAGTTCATTCTTAACCAATGGTTCTAGGCTTGGATGCATCTTACGCGATTTTTGTTGGTAAGTCTTGGCCTCCTTTTCCAAAGGGATCACATGCTGCATAACATTGGTATCAAAGGTCTTTAAGTCTTCATATGTCCATGCAAAGACATCCTTGTAGTCTCTAAATAGCTTGAAAAATGCAGCATTTTCTTATGGAGAGCACCCAAGGCCTAGATTTACATTTTTTGGGTCTTCTTTGGTCTGAAGGTTGACCAATTCATACTTCATGGATGAGCTATGATTTTTACAGTTAGTCGGCTTCTTGAATTTATCATGCAAGTCATACAAGTGCTCCATCCTAAAAACCAACTTGGGAATCACATTGGGTTGATCCTTTTCCTCACCTTCCCTCTCATTCATAAGGTTGCCATGCTCCTTTTCATTAATCACTGCATTCTTGAATGTCTTCTCACAGTGCAAGAACTCAAGGATTTTCTCATCATATTCGAACACCTGCAAGTTCGAGATGTTATCAGGCACAGATGGCCTAAAAATCAATTCAACCAAGCATTTAGTTTTCTTCAATCTAAAATCAGAAATTTTTTTAGCAGCCATATTAGCCATCAGATCAACATCTTGGTTTTGCCCTCGAGGTATGTATGTGATATTAAAAGAATAAAAAATATCAATTAAGTTTCATACCTCATGCTGGTACCTTACCAAGTGTGGTGAATTGCAATGTATCCTTTCCCTTACCTGATCTACGATTATCTGTGAGTCACCAAGAAACTTTAAGATTTTTTACATTCATATCAATGGCTTTCTTTAGTCCTTGTAGCAGGCCTTCATATTCTGTTGTGTTTTTGGTGGATGCAAACTCCAATCGGCTGGCCATCAAGTGTTGGTTCCCTTGCAGGTCAAAGAGAATACTTCCAGCACCTGCACCTTCAAGATAGTTAGAGCCATCGAAATAGAGTGTCCAAAATATAGCATCTAATGTTACATCAATTGAATTACTATCTATGAAATTGGTCCTATCATCTACTATAATACAAGATAGTTCATTAGTTTGATTATGGGAGGGAATTTCCAACTATGTGTATGTCAACATTTCTTCAACTGTTTCTATATGAAATTCTCCAAAACAGGTTTCTGTAGCATAAACATTGAAACTATAGTTCCCAAGGATGGAATTGGTAAACATTACAGGTTCATTGGGACCATTTAGTTATGTTACCACATACTTCATGTATCTTTCGTGATCAACTCTCAACATATTTCCTTTTCCCTTCTAAGGCAGCAAGAGGTGGGACCAATCAGTTGAGAAATATTCATTGAATTTTGCTGACCAATCCCTGTTAAGTAGCATTCCATAGGCTTTGAGTATATCGACTACCACTATATCAATGACTTATCTGTATTGTAGTTTAGCAGCCATCCGAATCAACACTTCTTTCAATTCTCTAATTACTTTCACATGTGTCTTGTCCAATTGAATAATTCAGGTCCCAGTTTTCTCAAGTATTGCATGTAGTCTTTTAGCAACAACATAATGCATCACAGTGGATGAGGCACCAAAATCTACCAGGGAATTCTGCACATTCATGTTGAGGATTTCAAATGTGATAAGGAAAGGTGGGGTCATGGATTTTGAATTTCTCCCTATCATGGCTGCACTGACATCTTGGGGTTTTTGATTCATTTTGGACTGAGTGGCTTCCATAGCTGATGGCATTTGGGTTACAATGGAGGTGCTGATTGGTCTAGAAACTGACTTCTTGGTTTGGCTGCTTGGGATAGTGGGACCTTTGGAGTTTCTCTCATTCATAGCTTTCAAGAGAAAATCTATTTGCTGCGTTAATTTCAACAAATCAAAGTATGTGATATTAGCCCTAGATTTCTTAAGATCATCCACAATATTGTAATCAATTTTATAAACAGGATAGGGCATAGTAAACATACCTGTTTTTCTATTCTTAGGTGGGAGTTTACCATCTTGAGTAGCATTCATTGCAGTGGGAGATGCATTTTCCTTTTCTAGATGGTTTTCAACAGGGGTATTCTTCGATTGACCACTAGATCTGCTCTTCTCAACAAGAACTTTGGGAGCAGGTGCTTTCAAAGGGTGGATATCTTTCTTGGTATGATCTACAGGCTTCATCACACCTACAAGTGGCCCTTTGCTTCATGTGTGGGTTTCATTAGTGTGGATTTCTACCATACCGTCTCCTTGGTCATCATCACTCTCATTTGTATAGAAATCCGATAGTACATTGATTTGAGATTCTTCTTCCAAGGGCTATTCTACTTGGTATTTTTCCTCATCTTCTTGTTCTAGCTATAGCTCCACTATAGATTCTTCTTGGTTGAGGAGCGATCTGATAAGAGCCAGCTCTTCTGTGTTTAAATTCCCTTCATTGGGTGGAGCAGGTAGTGCAAGTGGACCATGAGTGCCTTCTACCTTCTTACAATAGAAAGGCTTGAAGGGCTTTCTGTTGTTATAGCCTCCTGCAATACCACTAGTACTCTCTCCGTGATTCCTCTTCATATCAATGACTATGTTTGTTATCTTCTTAATGATCTGATGCAAACCTTCCATATCTATGGAATCCTTGTCTTTGGTTTCAGCCCCTTTATTATCACTCCCATTATTCTTCTTGGATGCTTGAGAGGATTTCTTTTCTCCAGTTGTAGGGTGGCATGCTGTGAGACTGAGCATTTCATTCTCGACTTTTACTGCTTCATCAATAGCACCTTGTAATGTTTGTGTGTTACTCCTTTTGACCCACATCGCAATGGGGACAAGGAGAGGAGTGATGTAGAATTCCATGAGCACCTCCTTAGTAGGTCTAGCGGTCTTCAGGATTCTGTTGAAAAAGGTGTTCAATCAGATATTGAAATCCTTAACCTTTTCTTTGGTTTCCATTTTCAAAAAGGATAGTTCTAAGACTGAGGTAGCAGGGGTTTTTTCATCACCATACTTGTCTAAAAAGGCTTGTTGAAAGGCAGCCCACGAGGTGATAGATTCGGTTCTCAAGATAAAATAACATGTGGAAGCTGCACCAGTCAAGGTAAAAGGGAATAGGCAACAGACTATATCTTCATCAGCTACCCCCAGCATGTGCATGGCTAGGAAGAAAGAATCGATATGGTTTTCAGTAGTGTCTCTCCGCTTAGGGTCAAATCTAGGTAGTACCTTTTCTGCATTCTTGGGTAAGGGATGTTGCTTCCCAGGTATCACCAAGGAATCTTGAGCGAGCCAAGGAGGCAGTGCTCCCAGAGGAGGTGGGAGTTGGTTTCCACCCAATGGAGGAATATTAGCCATGTCAAGGATAGGGATGTTCTGTTTGAGGTTTTCTCCATTAGGATTTTCCAAATCAAGCCAAGGATTTCTTTGAGAAGGGGAATCCTCAAGAATTTCTTCACAAGGAGATTCGATGCTCTGTAAGGAATCAAGCACAATATCTTCAAGAGAAGGGGTTGCAGATGTCTCTTCGTTTATGTGATAGACACTTGGATTTCTTTTTTCTATCGGAGGTAATGACTGAAAGATTGGGAGTTGTGATAGGGAACGATCATAAGCCCGAGTAAGTCTTCTGATCGTTGTTCTTGAGTGACAGGATACTCCCATAGTGTCTCTTCTTCGAAATGAGCTTTTTCTGAATGAGAAGAGGGGTCTTTTCAACCTTCATAATACATGTATTAATCTTCTTGAATCCATGCGTGGCACTTATAGATGTAATCTTGAAAAGTTGTGGAAGGCAGTTCAGGCCCTCCTTCTAGCGCCAATTTGTTGGCATGGTGAATTTTCGCTATACCAATGAGGGGAACTAATCCGATCACAAACCCCAATTATGCCTACTTTCATTTGGGGTGGCTAGTTCCAACGGGTTTTAAGGGACCCCGTGAACTGTGATAGAGGTTGAAAGATTGCTTCTAGTAAGAAGAATTCAATTAAATTAACAAAATAAAACAGTTAATCACTGTGTATTAAACCTTATCTACACTAATTCCAACTGCTCTAATCTAGTCCTACTTTATCCTAATCTATCTTGCAGGATCTGTTACACAAAAATATCGTCACCTTGACTATTTGCAGTCGGTATGGGTCTATCACCACCCATACCAGCCTCCTAAGCAAGTCTCAGACCTCAGCTCTTCAAAACAAGCTTTGGAAATGAGAGAAAGACATCAAAAAAGCAATATAACTTTGGTTCCGCACTTTCTCTCACTTTTGCCTGTGGGCCCGCACCTTTTTTCAGAGTATCTGCGTACTTATACGCTCTATATGTAAAGGGGAGGGTGCGTACCCCTGTGAAAGTCAAAAGGCGCAATTTTTATCTTAAAAAACTCACTTTGGGTTAATTCTAGAGGTTTCTAGAAGGAATTTTGACGTGGATTGTTCGCTCCAAAGTGGTTCATGCATCCCAAAAGAGAAGGAGCTAATCCCTTGTTAGAAGGAGCTATCCCTTTGAAGGAGGATTCTATCCCTTTGAAGGAGGACCTAGTAACTACCCTCCATTGCACTATAAATTGAGGCATTGGGTCAGTGGCTTGGGGGGTTAGAAGCTAAAATTTTGAGGGTAAATGCTAGTGAAATCAAGACTTCCTATTTGAGCTTAAGAGGAGAGATCACATACCTTTTTGGCTTCATTTGGGAGTGAGTGAAGCTTGTCAAAGTAGAGGAGACTTCTTGTTGGACCCTGGGAGGAGCTTGTACAGCGTCAAGGCAAAGGTTGTAAAGTTCTTCTTCTTTTGAATTAGTACAATCAGACTCATTTTTCTCAACAAGTATCTCATGTTATTTGTTCAT